>CAUYUJ010012292.1:92500-100000 GCA_963575745.1 Prorocentrum cordatum | reverse complement strand
GAGGAGGCGGAGGAGGAGGAGGAGGAGGAGGAGGAGGAGGAGGAGGAGGAGGAGGAAAACCATCTTGCCACCGCCGCCGCCTCAGAGGGGGGACTCGGGCACATTTCTGCTCCGGCGCCCGCCCTCAGACCTGAGAGGTAGTTAATTAGCTGTTCGGGGGGGGGGGGGGGCGGAGGGCGCCGACCGCTGCGTGCGCCCGCGCGCCGAGCTCGGCCAGAGCAGCCTCCCGGGCCCGGGATCGGTGTGTGCATGGCCCCCTCCGCGGAGCCAGGATCGCAGGCCAACGCCAATGTCGGCGGCGTGCCTCCACCGAGGGAACACGATCCCGATCTCGGTGACGGAGGTGATGTGCTGGCTCCCAAGGTGACCGAACTGTTACCACCAACGCCGAGCCGAAATCTAGGATTCAGTCGGGCCTGTCCCCCTACAGGGGGAATATTCAAAAATAGTTCAAAAAATAGTCTGGGGATCATTTTTTGAGTATTTTTGGGCATCTGTTGAGTAGTTTTTGAGTATTTTTTATTTTTCGTCCAACATCCCCTTGTAAGGGGACAGGCCCGACCCAGATCTAGGATCATCTTCCCCCTGCGGAGGCAACGCCCTGTGCTGGTGCCGGTGCCCCCTTCCAGGCCTGCAGCAGGCGGGCGCTTGCGGCAGCTGAAGGCGTCCCCGCGCGGGCGTTCCCGGCTGATGGCCGGCGGCGGCCCGGAAGCGGCCAGCACAGATCGATCGGGCTACCGAGAAGGCTCCAGGATTTCCCAAGGATTTCCCAAGGATTCTTATGGATATCCCAAGGATTCCTATGGAGCGTCCAGGGTCATCATCATCATCATCATCATCATCATCATCATCATCATCATCATCATCATCATCATCATCATCATCATCATCATCATCATCATCATCATCATCATCATCATCATCATCATCATCATCATCATGCGGCGATCTCCAGGAAAACGTGTATTATCTTCCCTGGACCCCGATCTTTATTATCCCATGGGGGTAATATCAGGGGCACAGGGTTAGGCCTCCCAGATGGGGTCGGAGTAGATGGGGTCGGAGGATCGCGCCGCATCGCCGATGCATCGGCGATGCGGCTCGATGCGGAGCCTGATGTGCTTCGCGTCGACGTCGCCGATTCATCGCCAACGTCGACGATGCATCGCCGCTGTACCGCCGATGTATCGTTGATGCGTCGCCGATGTATCGGCGATGCGGCGCGATCCTCCGACCCCATTTACTCCGACCCCATCTAGGAGGCTTTCAATCTGGCGACCGAGAAGCCGCCGATCGTGCCAGGCTGAACGATCCACGCGGGGTCAGAAACCAGCGCCCGCGTCGTCACGGCGCGAACCAGCCGTGCACCGATCCTGGGTCCAGGCTCGGCGTATAGCGGGCGCCCTCATCAGGGGCGACGTTAGGCCGGGATAGGCTCGGGGGGGGGAATGCGTTGACCCCCAATCGTAAGTCGGGCATGTCCCTCTCCAGGAGGGATATCCGAGAATGGTAAACTAGTACGGGGAAGACTTTGACAACTTTTGTATTTTTGACTATTCTATTTTTCTTCTCATCGCCGATAAGGGGCCTGATAGCCCGACCCGCCCAGGACAGAGCGGACTTGATCTTGGTGGCCTATCGCCGATCTCTCGGCGACGTATCGTCGATTCCAGTTCGATGCTTCTCCCATGTGAGCTGGTCCCCTGGTGGTTTTCTGGTTATAACTCGGGCCTCCGGCAACCGTTCGGGACGATTCGGGAACCCTCGGAACGCGCTCGGCGAGGCGCAGCTGCTGGAAGGCATCCTTCGGCTGGGAAGTCTCCGAGGACCATGGACGACGTCCGAAAACCTCGAGCCCCGAGCCTCGAACGTTTCCCCCCGTCCCCTTATCGTTGCCCCCCCCCCACCCCACATTCGAAGAGGAAAAAACGGCATAAACATAAACTTTTGGCGCTCCGCGCGGATTCCTGGATTCCTTGGATCCGCGCTCGGGCCCCCCTGGCGGCGCCGGCGCGCTCCGCGCGCCGGGGAGGGGGCCCAGCGCGGGTCCAAGAGACTCGCGCGGAGCGCCCGAAGCTTCTGCCCGTGGCGTTTTTTTTCCCCTTCCGGCATCCCGCGCCAGCGCCGCCGTCGCCGAGCCCTCGGGCGGGCCATGAGCTTCCTCGGCGCCCGCGGCGGCTCCCTCGTGGCGGCGGGGCCGCACGGCGGTTTCGCGGCGGGCTCCCGCGGGGCCTTCGTCGGCGGCGGCGCCGGGGGCGGCGGGCCGCTCGTGGTCAGCGGGGTCCACCCCGGGATGGGCTACGCCGGAGGTCCGCACCTCCTCCTCGCTCGCTGCTGCCTCCTCCTCCACTTCCTCCTCCTCCTCCTCCTTCCCTCCTCCTCCTCCTTCCCTCCTCCTCCTCCTCCTTCCCTCCTCCTCCACTTCCTCCTCCTCCTCCTTCCCTCCTCCTCCTCCTTCCTCCTCCTCCTTTCCTCCTCCTCCTCCTCTCCTCCTCCTCCTCCTCCTCCTCCTCCTCCTCCTCGGTCCTCGTCGTTCCTCTCTCCTCAGCCCTCACTCCTCCTCCTCCTCCTCCTCCTCCTCCTCACAAATCCTTCTGCTCCTCCCTCATCCTCCTCCATCCCTCTTCCGCATTCAAGAGGCTTACGCCATTCCGCCGACCCCCAACGAGACACTCGATAGACTCTGCGCGAAAGGAAGGCTTTGACAACTTCTTGGGGGTGTCAAAGGCGTCGAGATCGTGGCCACCGTGCCTGGGCTGTGGGTCGGGAACGTCCCGAATGCATATGAGGGTCTCTTGATATGCACCTCAGGGCCTCTTGGAGGACTCTTGGGGGCGTGTGTGGAGGGCTTTTTGTTGCCTCTCGGGGGCCTCTTGGGGGCCTCTTGGGAGCGCCTCGGAGGCCTCTGGGGTGCTGTCGGGGCCATCTTGGGGGGAAAGGCTCGACATGTCACTTCGTAATTATGGCCTCTCTTCGTCCCTCTTGGGCGCCTCTTGGGGCCCTCCTGCGCCGTCTTGAGGGCCCCGGTGGCTGTCTGGGGGTCCTCCTAGGCCGTCTTCGGTTTTTCCCATCCCTCCTGTGTTGGGTTCTCGTTTTGAACAGAGCAGTTTGGTCTCCACCTCCTCCTCTCCTCCTCCTCCTCCTCCTCCTCCTCCTCCTCCTCCTTCTCCTCCTCCTCCTCCTCCTCTCCTCCTTCTCTCCTGTTTCCTGTGTTCCCTTCTCCTCTTCTCTCGTGCCGTCTGGTTCCTGATTCCTGCCTCGCCGTCTTGTCTGTTGGGTGGGCGTGCCTAGGGGTTGCGACACTTTCGTGGGCTTCTGGGAGGCCCAGCGGAGGTACGTCATACGCATATCACCTCGGGACCTCGCTGCCCCTTGGGGGGCTTGCGATCTGCGAAACTGTCGGCACTTTCGTGAGCTACTGGGAGGCCCAGCGGAGGTACGTCATACGCGGACCACCTCGAGACCTCGCCGCCCCCTGGGGGGCTTGCGATCTGCGAAACTGTCGGCACTTTCGTGGGCTTCTGGGAGGCCCAGCGGAGGTACGACATACGCGGACCACCTCGAGACCTCGCCGCCCCCCTCTCAGGAGGGGAAAAATCACACAGGCACAATTAATCGTGGACTCCCTGAAAAATAGGAAAATGTGGCAAGTTGGGGGGAAGGCGAGAACCGAGAACATATGGGAAATGCGGGGAATCCTGGGATTTGTGTCTATTCATTTGTGTATCCCAGGGCTCCTTCAGCCTCCACCGAGAGAAGAAGGATCCCGATCTCGCTGGTGGTGGTACGTCATGCTCGGGCTTCTAATAAAGGTGGCCGTTGGACTGCCTCCAACGTCAAAATCTAGTTGATTGTCTTTCCCTGGTGGAGGACCCCGCCGTGCTGGTGTCGGTGCCCCCGCCCCTTCCAAGCCTCCAGCCCGTGGCCCCACGTCACAAAACAGATGCGGCACCCGAGGAGAGGAAGTCGGGCATGTCCCTCTACAGGAGGAGTATTCACAACTAGTCAAAGCATAGTCTGGGGATGCTTTTTTGCTTTTGAGCATTTTTGGATATTTGTGGAGTATTTTTGGACTATTTTGGATTTTCGTCCAAATTTTTGGATTTTCATCCAAAATCCGCCTGTAGGAGGGCACGCCCGACCTTACTCCAGGTGGCGGTGCCCACGCTGGCGGCTGTGAGGCGGGCTGCGGAGGCGTAGGCTGCGGCAACAGCTGCGGCGCGGACGGGTGCGGAGTGGGTGTGGCGCCGGCGTGCGGTGACGCGTGCTGCGGGGTCGCGGGCGCCAGCTGCGGGGGCATCGCCGGGACGACGATGGCGTACGTGGGCGTAGGTCAGTATCGTTTCAACGATCCCTATCCCCATGCCCATCCCCAGCTCGACCCCATCATCCCACCACCCCAGTTGGGGATATACCCCTCAAAACCCAAGGCGAACAGCCTGTATCCCCATCTAGGTGGGGAAATCTTCCAGTGGGCCCAGGCCACACCGGTGGGGATAGGGATCGGTGAAACGATGCTTAGTAGGCGGCGACTACATTGCCACGACCACGTACCAGTACGTGGGCAACGGCGTGGGCACCTTCGCCGCGGTGCCGATCCCCGCGGCTGGGTGCAGTGCCTGGTGGTTGTGCTGCCTCTGGTGGCTGGCGCTGCTCCCCCTCCTCTTCCTCGCGGGGACCACCACGACCACGACGACGACCCCCTTCATCGTCAGCACCCCGCCTCCGGAGACCCCGCCGCCCATCGTGACCCCGACGCCGGCGCCCCCAGACGTCGGGCCCGCGAAGCACTGCAAGATCTTCGGCGACCCGCACGTGATCACGTTCGATGGGCAATCAGCGAGCTTCTACTCCCAGGGCGAGTACTGGACCGTCAAGAGCACCACGGTCTGGATCCAGGGCCGCTACATGCCGACTCCAGTGACCAACGGCCTCTCCGTCATGAAGGAGGTCGCGATCGGCGGCCCCTTCCTGGAGGGCAAGGACGGCAAGAAGAACGTCCTCCGCATCTCCTCCCTCAGGGCGACCTTCAACGACGTCCCCATCATCCCCAGCTTCCCGGACGCCTGGGAAAACCAGGACCCCATGATCAAGGTGGTCACCGACGGCAACGGGCAGGTGATGCAGTCGAGCCGCTACGGCAAGGAGCTGCACGTTGTGCACGTGGACCTGCCGCTGGGCGTCCACCTGGAGATCAACCGCTGGAACGAGCCGGGCGAGGGTGACTACATCAACACGATGATCACCATGAGCGCGCAGCCAAACCAGGACGGCCACTGTGGAAACTTCAACGGTGTGCTTGAGGACGACACCCGGCCGCAGATCCGCGCCCGCATTGGCACCACGGGCGTCCCGGCAGAGGACCTGCTCTTCCACACCAAGACCCCCGTGACGGCCGCGAACCGGCCGGACCTCAACAATTGCGCCACCGACAAGGCCGAGAACGCCAGGCATCGGAGGTTGATAGACCTCCTACCCCGACGCGTCGATTAGCGAATTGGCCGTTTTCGGTGCGCGAGAGGGTGTCGCGGCCGTCCTCTTTGCGGGCCCAGGTCCGTCGGTTTCGGTCCTGGGCCGTTTTCGCTAAGGGGTGGTTCACTGAAGGAGGCCTGTCCACCGCCGAAGGCAGATCTGCACGGGGAAGTCCAAGACTGGCATGCCCAACCACGACTGCATGGTGGACGTGTGCTTCGGCGGGGCGCACTTCGCGGACATGACCGACTACGACTAGACCAGCGCGGGGCGGCACGCGACGCCATACAGCCAGCCATGCTGCTCTACACCGCATCTCGGGCAGTGTCCGGACGTGCAGGGTCCTTGCCAGTCGTACATTTGAGTCCGGCATGTCCCTCTACAGGGGGAGCGCTCAAAAATAGTAAACGATTTTTCCCAACCCTCCTGCGTTGGGTTCTCGTTTTGAATAGAGCACTGCTCGCGCGTCTCCTTCCTTCCTTCCCGTCCCTCTCTTCCCCCCTGCCTTTTACCTCGCTCGTCGCCATCCCTGGGGGGCTGCGATCTGTGACACTGTCGCCACTTTCCAGGGCTGCTGGGGGGCCCAGCACAGTGGGTACTCACCGCAGACTCAAATGGGACCTCGCCATCCCTGGGGGGCTGCGATCTGTGAAACTGTCGCCACTTTCCGGGGCTGCTGAGGGGCCCAGCACAGTGGGTACCCACCGCAGACTCAAATGGGACCTCGCCATCCCTGGGGGGCTGCGATCTGTGAAACTGTCGCCACTTTCGAGGCCTGCTGGGGGGCCCAGCACAGTGACTCAAATGGGACCTCGCCATCCCTGGGGGGCTGCGATCTGTGAAACTGTCGCCACTTTCGAGGCCTGCTGGGGGGCCCAGCACAGTGGGTACCACGGCAGACTCAAATGGGACCTCGCCATCCCTGGGGGGCTGCGATCTGTGAAACTGTCGCCACTTTCGAGGCCTGCTGGGGGGCCCAGCACAGTGGGCCACCGCGGACTCAAATGGGACCTCGCCATCCCTGGGGGGCTGCGATCTGTGAAACTGTCGCCACTTTCGAGGCCTGCTGGGGGGCCCAGCACAGTGGGTACCCACCGCAGACTCAAATGGGACCTCGCCATCCCTGGGGGGCTGCGATCTGTGAAACTGTCGCCACTTTCGAGGGCTGCTGGGGGGCCCAGCACAGTGGGTACCCACCGCAGACTCAAATGGGACCTCGCCATCCCTGGGGGGCTGCGATCTGTGAAACTGTCGCCACTTTCGAGGCCTGCTGAGGGGCCCAGCACAGTGGGCTTCCCGCACGTCTTTCTCCTGCTCTTCGTTCCCGACTCCCCATGTCCTCTTCGAGCCTGTAGCTGTTGCCCCTCTTTCTTGTATGGTTCTCCTGCGCATCATGCCATAGGCGCGTGTCCCAAGTAGCTTACATATCAAACAACGGATCCTGCAATTTGATTGTCCATGCAAGTTTCGGCCAACTCCTCGTTTCCCATGATACAAATGGGTTGGGTACGTCACAGGGTAATTTGATTGTTTGTCCTATTTTTGATTTTTTTTCATTATTTGTCCAAAATCCGCCTGTAGGAGGACACGCCCGACCTGATCGTACCTGGATTGGCACACGCTTCCTCTTGGCTACTCGAGGAGGCACCAGAGCGGTTTGACGTCTGCAGAGCTCAAGGCAAAGTTGCCCAGAGTCGCTGCAGCGAGGAGTATTGCTACTGCTCGCGCAGCCTGTACTCCAGCCGCCTGCGGCAGGCCCCGCCTCCGATCCGGCCCAGCAGTCTGGACGGCGACTGTTCGAGGAACGCACGGGAAGAGCCGCAGCGCGTGACACTTGACGCCCCGAGGCTTGGGAGAGCGACATGCTTTTCCGCGTTATGTCGGGGTGTCTCTCCTTATGTTCGTCGTCGTCGTCGTCGTCATCGTCGTCGTCGTCGTCGTCGTCTTCATTCCCTCCTAGTCTCCCTTCCTCTCTTGAGACCTCTTGAGGCCCCTTGGAGACATGTTGGGGGGCATATTGAGGGCCTC
>CAUYUJ010012292.1:80000-87500 GCA_963575745.1 Prorocentrum cordatum | reverse complement strand
TCCTGCCCTCCTGCTCCCTCCTCCCTCCTGCCCCCCCCTCGTCTGTCACCCTCTCCCTCAGTCCGCTTCACCCTCCTCCATCCCGCCTCCCGCCTCCTCGTCCTCCTCCTGCCCTTTCTCCACCCTGTGTTTGCTGTCCTGTTACCACTGAGCTCCAGCCTCTCATGCACACTTCGGGGCGGACAGCGGGAGGGGATATGCTGATGCTGCTGCTGATGATGATGATGCTGATGATGATGATAATGCTGATGATGATGATAACGACGACGACGACGACGACGACGACGACGACGACGACGACGACGATGATGATGATGATGATGATGATGATGATGATGATGATGATGATGATGATGATGATGATGATGATGATGATGATGATGATGATGATGATACTGATGATGATACTGATGATGATGATGATGATGATGATGATGATGATGATGATGATGATGATGATGATGATGACTGATGATGATATGATGATGATGATGATGATGATGATGATGATGATGATGATGATGATGATGATGATGATGATGATGATGATGATGATGATGATGATGATGGTGATGGTGATGGTGATGGTGATGGTGATGGTGATGGTGATGGTGATGATGGTGATGGTGATGGTGATGGCGATGGTGATGGTGATGGTTGTGATGAGTGTGATGATGCAGGCGATTTGCTTTTGGGATCTCCTAGTGGAGGGGGATGAGTAGGCTGAGAGGAAGGAGGAGGAGAAGGAGGAGAAGGAGGAGGAGGAGGCGGAGGAGGAGGAGGAGCAGGAGAAGGAGAAGGAGGAGGAGGAGGAGGAGGAGGAGGAGGAGGAGGAGGAGGATGAGGAGGAGGAGAAGGTGGAGGGCGAGAGGGCGAGGAGGAGAAAGAGGCGGGTCCGTTGGCCAGGCCTGCAGGGCGAGTCCACTGGCATCCTTGGGATGATGGAGGTCCTGGAGTCCGACTTCCAGCGCACCATCACCGAGACGAAGAAGTTCGAGGCGGAGGCCAAGCAGGAGCGTGGATGGTAAGACATCGGACTGCACGCAGACAGTCTCCCCAGGCAGACCCAGCTGGCCTCGGCAGGCTTCCCTGGAAAGCTCCGCGCCCCAGATTTGAGGTGGCGAGACCGCCCTGGACTGCTCGGGTGGGGGCGTGCCTGCACATGACCCGAAGCCTTACCAAGCGCGGACACGACCGCGATGACTTGACGGGCGCCTGGCGCTTGCGGGGGAACCTCGGGACCAGCCCCTGCAAGCAAGGAAAGGGGGGGGGGGTGGCACGCAACCGCGGGAGGCCCCCCAGGGTGCAAGGTGGGGGGGGGGGCGGTGGGGTGGGCCCCGTCCCCCGCGCCTGCTGCCAGGGGGGTGATTGGTGAGGAGCTGGAAGCTCCTGGGGACCCACCGCTCTGAGCGCACGGGCAAATGACGACGACGGACGACGACGACGGCGACGGCGATTACGACGGCGACGGCGATGACGACGATGGACGAAGACGACGATGAACACGACAAACACGGCGGCGACGAGGATACTGACGACGACCCGCACACCCGCCCCGCCCGCCCACCCACGTCCATGTGTTGCCCGCCCGATTCGCCCAGTGTCCTGCCCGCCCGAACCGTCCGTTAGGATCCCGCCCGCCCGTTGTGGTCCCGCCCGCTGGACTTGTTGAAAGCCTTCCCGCCCGCCTTCATGCCCCGCCCGCCGGACTCGCTCGTTTCGGATCCGCCCGCCCCACCCGCCCATTAGGGTCCCGCCCGCCCGACCCGCACTTTAGTGTTTCGCCCGCCGTGATAGTCATCGTCGTCGTCGTCGTCATCGTCGTCGTCGTTGTCTTCGTCGTCGTCGTTGTTGTCGTCGGCGTTGTTGTCTTCGGTCGTCGTCTTCGCTCGTTGCCTTCGGTCGTCGTCTTCGGCCGTCGTCGTGATCGTCTGTCGTCGTGTGTTAGTGCAGTGTTCGTGACAGCTGCCGTCGTGGTGGCCGTCGTGGTTTCTGGTCGTGGTTGTCGTGGTCGTCACTCGTCACCGTCGCAGTCGTCGGCTGCCGTCGTCGGTCGTCGGGCGTTGGTCGTCGGTCGCATGTCCTCGTCCGTCGTCTGTCGGCCGTCGTCTGTTGTCGCGTCGTCGTCTGTCGTTTTCGTCGTTGTCGTCGTCGGTCGTAGCGGTCGTCGTCGTCGTCGTCGTCGTATTTTGTCTTCGTTTGTTGGTGTTGCTTTTTCTTGTTTCTAGAATTTTGAACGAATTCCAGTTGGACAGATCTTAGTAATTTCAGGGTGGGACCCAGCCAACTGGTACCAATCCCAACCAGGAAGCATTGGAAGCTCGTGCATGTCTTTTCTGAGCACACGTGTATCTTACCGAATTGTTAAATCGCTTCGCTCATTCCGCCGGCGCATATTGCACGCCGTTGTCGACTCACCGAGTGGTCTTTCGCGGTGCGGAGCTGCAGGGGCGGCGGCTGTTTTTATCAGGTTTTGCGTTCGGCATGTGAGGCTTCTTGGTGGCCGCTGGGGGAGTCTTGAACGCGTCGCGGGCCGTCTGGAACCGTTTTGCCTATGGGGACTCTTTCGGGAGGCCTCTTGGTGGCCTCTTGGAGACTCTTAAACGCGTCGGGTCGTTGGCACTTGCTTGCGTGTTGGGGGGGGGGGCCTCCTGGGGCCGCTTGGGGGCCTCTTGGGGGCCTCCTGAGGGCCTGTTGGGGGCCTCTTGGGGTCTCTTAGGGGTCTCTTGGGGACTCCTGGGGGCTTTTTAGGGCCGAGGGCTCGAAATGTTGTCTCGTGTTCCCCCTTTGGGACCTCTGTTGGGGCGTTCTTGGGGCCTTCTGGGGCCGTCTTGGAGGCCTCTTGGGCCGTATTGGGGCCCTCTTGGGGGCCTCTTGGGCCCTTTTGAGGGCCTCTTGGGCCCTCTTGGGGTGGTCTTGGGGGCCCCTTGGGCCGCCTTGGGGTGTCGGGAAGCCGAAAAGGTGGAAACACCAAAAACTCTCCAGAACCCACGGAAAACCACTGATTTTTGCTTCTTTGGGCCCTCTTGAGGGTGCTCTTGGAGGCCTCTTGGGCCGTCTGGGGGCCATCTAGGGCGTCTTGGAGCGATCTTGTGGCATCTCGGAGCTCTCTTGTATCATCTTGACGGGCTCTTGGCGGCCTCTTGGCCTTTCTTGGGGCTTTCTGGACGGTCTCGAGGGCGGCGCCCAGGAGGAAAGCCATCTCTGACCCGAGTCGCCCGGGGCCTGCCCGGGGTACTTTTTGTCCGGGGACCCCCAGGGGCCGCCCCGCGCTCGCGAAGTAGAATTACTGTACAGCATTTACTGGAGATCTTAGCACGCCTCTGGCCCGTTGGGCCGGCGAATGCCGATTCGTTGGCTTGCGCCGCACCGCCGAACCCTTGCGAACTCTGGGTGCCCCTCTTCTGGGGTGCGCTGTCGTGGAAGTGCCTTGGCGCCGTGCGTCCATGTGGGAAGGCCAGGACTGTGCTCAAAAGCGGAGCTGTCGGATCGTTTTTAATGGCCTCTTGGGTCCTCTTCGGGGCTCTCATGGGGCACGTCGGGCCTATCGTGGCCATCTTGCGGGGGAGGGCCCATGCGACCTCTTCGAGTTTCGAATCTTGGTTTCTTCTTGGGGCCCTGAAGGGATCGCACATGTCACGGAGGAGAAGTATCAGAGGAAGAGAAGGTACCCATGCACCGCTACCCTTTCTTCGTTTTCCCCTTTTTCGGGCTCCTGTGATGCCCTCGCCACAGCTGGATTCGCCTCGAGATCCCGGTCAGGATTCACCCCGAGAGAGGTCCGGGGAGCATCTGTATTGGTACCTCTTTCTGGTTCCCCCAGAATGGACTGCCCGTCGCGACGTGTTTTCTCACGACGCGCATACGTCACGGAGGAGAAGTATGGTTGTGGAGGGCGATCGCTGGAGAGGAAGCATGTGTCCAAACAATTTCCAGATGTCTAAAACATGTGTTAAACATGCTTAACATGTTCAACACATGTTTAGAACATGTTTCCGACATTTTAAACACATTTTTAATTCAATGATAGGACTGTTAGGGTGTCCATTGTCGTGGCATTCAAAAGTATGGCGACAAGGAGCAGGGGGACGAGGGCGGCCCCTGCAGGCCTCCCGAGGTCCCCTGGAAGCCCTGCCAGAAGCCTTCTGGAGGTCTCTGGAGGCTCAGCAGGGCCAAGACGCCGACGTGATCGACCCGTCGACGACGACGACGATCACTTTAAGACTGTTTTTTTATTCGCGAGGCATTTAACATGTTTATCTCAAACCCTCGAAGTCAATTTTTTCCCGTCTCCGAGCGTACCCCCTTTGGGATACGTCTTTCTTGCCTGCCGCGTGCAGTCGGCGCAGCCTCTGAAACAGGGGGAAGGGAGGGAGAAGGGGAGAGACAAGGGGGAGGGAGAAGGATGCAGCACTAGAGAGTTGAGCCAGAGGGGGGGTAGGAGCAGGAGAACAAGCAGCAGAACCAGACGGGCAGGTCGGGCGGGTGGATCCTCACGGGCGGGTCTGGCGGGCGGGCCCAGACGGCCGGGTCGAGCGGGTGGGTCGCTGTAGCGTCAGTCTTGCATGAATCGCGAGGAAGTCTCTAGCGATAGCGCGCCCCAGGTACATCGTGAGGGAATCTTGACGCTCCCGCGCAATACGCGGTCCCCTCCGTGCGGCGTCCACGACGCGCACTGGCCAGGCTCCCTGGTGCAGTCTGCCCCTGGGGCCTGGCCCTCACTCGCCACTGCCGCCCGGACCTGGCGTCGACTTCGGGGTCTACGTGATGTGTCGCGGAGTGGTGCAGCCTTCCAGCGGACACCGTGCTTCCCCACTGGCGCCCCGTCCCCGCCTATTTGGCCTGTTCCGCGCCGCAGCTGCGGCACTGGCCCTTGGCGCCCTGTGGCGACATGGTCAGACTGTACCTGGCTCTTGTCCTTGGCACCTGAGCTCGAATGCGTGACTTCCAGCTCTCTGTTCCTGGTGGCGCACCGCTTCCTGGGTTGCCCGGCAGTGGTAACGCTCCGCTAGTTTGACGCGTGTTCGCAGCTACACAGCCGTTCATGCGTTCTTGGCGTGCAGGGCTTAATTCCGACATTGGCGTCTTTCAGCCTCCGGCTTGCACGTTGCACTAGCTACCCTGGGCGTCTGCAGACTTCCCTGCCAGCTCCCTCCAGCTGCTGCCCCCCGGCAGCCGCTTCTGAGTGCTTGCCCGGCCGTCTTGCGCTTGGCTCAATAAAGGGACCCCCCCCTTCAGTGTTTAGAGTTGATTACCGTCGCCCTATACAAAATTCAAATTGGGCGGCGAGCGCTGAGGCCGAACTTCATTATCACCTCGAAACGCTATGTTGAGATAGCAACATCAAGCGATGTTGATATAGCAACATCAAGCGAAGCGATCACACTTTTTCAGGATGTGTCAAGCGAAACCAATAATTTTGGGAGGCAGACTCAAACGAAACGAGCAATGTTCTTATTATTATTATACTTTCCTCTTCTTCTTTTATATTTCTATCTGTCCTCACGCTCGCCTGAACTTTTTTATCCCTGGGGTTGATTATCCATGGAAAATGAAGCACATGAACTACCCTACACGAGCACTTAAAACATCAATTTTCATAAAGCGTTTGTAAATTAAAATTGATAGATTTGGAACTTTGGATTCTTCCTTTCTTCGTCCTCTTCTTATTCTCCTCTTCTTCTTCTTTCGTATTATTCTTCTACTGTATTCTTCTTCTTTTATATTTCTCTCTGTCCCCACGCTCGCCTGAACTTTTTTATCTCTGGGGTTGATTATCAATGGAAATTGAGGCACATGAGCTACCCTACACGAGCACTTACAAAAAACAATTTTCATGAGAGATAAGCCATTGTTGAGGATATTTCTATGAAAACTAAACGCCAAGGATGTCTCAAAACGTGCTCGGCTTGGTCTCCTCTTGATCATCTCTTACTTCGAGATTATGCTGAGGTCTGCTGGGCTACTTTTATTATCTCTCCCTGAACCCCGAACTTTATTATCCCCTAGTGTTTATTCTCACGGGCATGAGGTTAGTTAATTAGGCTGGCCCGTGCCCTGGACCCCCCTCTCGGCGACTGCTTTACGCGTTTGCCCGCTGACCAAAAAAAGTATCCCCACCAGCCTGAGGTCTCTTAGAGGCTATCTTAAGCCATGCTCGGTTCGAGGCTGTCGGAGGCTATCCTGAGCTATTCTCATCTATCTTGGACCATCCGGAGGCTGTCTTGAGGTCTCTTGGAGGTCTGTGGGAGTCTACCTGGAGCTATAATCAACGAGGAAGGAGAATGCGGAGGATGAGGAGGAGGAGGAAAAAGAGAGAAGGAGGATGGGGAGGAGGCGGAGGAGGAGGAGGAGGAGAAGGCAAAGCAGGAGGAGGAATGCGGCACGAGGAATACGATGCTCATGATGATGATGATGCTGATGATAATGGTGGTGGTGGTGGTGGTGCTGATTATGATGCTGATGCTGATGCTGATGCTGATGATGATGCTGATGCTGATGCTGACGCCGACGCTGACGACGACGATGATGATGACCATGCTGATGATGCGGATGATCATGCTGATGATGCTGCTGATGATGATGCTGATGATGATGCTGCTGATGATGATGCTGCTGATGCTGATGCTGCCGGTGATGTTGCTGCTGATGATGATGCTGATGATGATGATGATGGTGATGATGATGATGATGATGATGCTGATGATGATGATGCTGATGATGATGCTGAGGATGATGCTGATGATGCAGATGATTCTGATGATGACGATGATGCTGCTGATGATGATGATGAGGAGGAGGAGGATGAGGAGGAGGGAGGATGCAGGGAAGGAGGAGGGAAGGAACTGACGATGACAAGGAGGATGAGAAGTCTGGATTTGGACATTATTCTGTAGTGAGAGGATCTTGAAGGCCGATGAAGGCCGTCTTAGGGGCTCCCTTAGGGTCCCCGTGGGTCCTTTTCGGGCACTCATGGGGCCCTCATGGGGCTAATTTTGGGGGTCTTGGGGCCCGTGGCTCATTGGAGGGTCTGGGAGGCCAGAGGGGAGGTTCTCAATTCAGCCCCCCCTCGGAGACTCAAACATGGTGACTTGGGGCCATCTTGCGCCGCTCTTGGAGCGCTCTTGGGCGCTCTTGGGGCCCTCTTGGGGCCCCCTCGGGCCCCTCTTGGGGCTCTTTCTGGCCGTCTTGGGGCTATCTTGAGGCCTCAAAAGCCCATCGGAAGCGAGCAAGCGAGAAGGCGCACACACACATTGGTTTCCCGCAGTGTTTGAAGGACTTTGGCCTCTTGGAGGATGCCTGGGAAGGCTCGAAGGGCACTTGGAACCGTCTTGCTGCTGTCTTGGGTCCACTTGCAGGTATGTCGGTGGCTATCTTGAACCATATTCAGCTTTCTAGGGCCATCTTGAAAGCCATATTGGGTTCTCTGAGACCCTCTGTGGGCCGTCTTGGGCCGTCTTGGACGCTCTAGCGCCTCGCGCCCCCCCCCCCTCCCAGGCC
>CAUYUJ010012292.1:0-75000 GCA_963575745.1 Prorocentrum cordatum | reverse complement strand
GAAGTCGGGAAGGAAGCTTGTGAGTCTTTGGAGAAGCAACTGGTTGACGCCGGCAAACAGTTGGCGGCGACAAAGCCAGAGCTCACTCAACACACTAATGTCGGACATCGGCTTTCTCGTGCGACGACACGCAAGAGCAAGCTTGAGCAGCAGGTTTCCGAGCAGCTGGAGATCATACGTGCAGCCGAAGAACGCGCTGATACCCTTCGTGCGCAGATCAAGGCAGCAGAAGAGGAGATCTTGTTGCTTAATCGTGAACTGGTCGATACGTTACCATTGGCGCCTAAGGTCAATTTGGAGGTCGATCCCAACGTCTTGGCTCAGCATCCTCAAGCAGCAGTGCTCAAGACGTTCATGGAGTCAGGAACGTTCAAGATCTTCGCTGAGGTCCTGGGCGAGAGCATCAACGCCCGTGAGCCTCCCAAGCCAGCGACAGCTGCCTCGCCTTTCACTGCCCCGTCTGGTGGCGCGAGTCAGGCTCATGGCAGTGATGCTGGTGCTAGCGGGGCAGGTGGTGGTCGTGACGGAGCCGACGCAGATGCAGGTGGAGTTGGAGTTCGCGTCCCCGATGACATGGAACTCGATGACCTCGACGACACCACCATCGACAGTATCCTCACCGCTGCTAGAGAGGAGGGTTTTGACAAGAGTACCTTTTCTGAGCGGTTCGGCGGTCAGCTACGCCGCGTCAAGCCTCGTGTTTAACCAGAGCCAGCCTCTTTGCTGCGGGCTCAGACTTTCTAAATTCGGAGTTCCTGCTCCACCTCCGCCCCCCTCCATTCCTTCGACTCCGCTTTCCTCAGAGCTCGATGGCCTGGGCAGCTGCTTCGAAACGTATAATGGCAACTGTTGGTCCACGTTACGCGACCGTCTGAGGATATCTTCGGCTAGTATTTTGCTGGCGCAGGAGGTGGGCTTCCTCCAGGAGCGAGAGGGTGAAAAAGCTAGCTCTGCGGGGGCCCTGGGATGGAAAATGCTTTCTTCCCCATCCCTCCCTGGTGAGGGCAACCGAACCAGGGCGGGGGTGGCGGTCTTCGTTCGCTCACACCTTGGCCTTAGATGGCCTGCGGATCGGAAGGGCATCTTGTACCCTGGTAGGTTGATCCACGTTGTCGTTGATCTGCCAGGATGGCCCCCTCTGCAAGTGGTGTGCGGGTATCTCAAGAGCGGCGCTGGAATGTGCAAGTTGAATTTCCAGTTGCTTCGTCTCATGGGAGAACGTCTCCAGGGCGAACACATGTTTTTGGTGGGTTGCGACTGGAATCTCGACCCCAGCTTGGTTGATGCCTCGGGTGTGTGTCGTCGTACGGGGGGGGCGTTGTTTGTCCCTGGCCAGAAAACTTGCCTCTCCCCGCAACGTCTCTCTACGATCGATGATTTTTTGATGAGCTCGGGCCTTGCGAAGGCCACCGATGGGGTCCAAGCGGACCTTGAGTGGGCCCATAGGCCCCACCGCCCCGTCGCTTTGAAACTCAAGGAGGATGCTGTTCGATGTTATCAGTTGCAGTATCGAGCTCACCAGCGTCTTCCCACTCGTTTGCCCATAGACCTGTGCCACAACCGCAGGACTGGCGCCTCGCTCGGGGGATCGCTGAGGCCGCCGCCGAGGCTGCTCTAGAGGCGCCGGTCGGCCAGGCGTGGGCTTTGCTCTCTGTCGCGTGGCAGCACTTTGCCGACGCCTTCGAGCTTGAGCTCGAGAGCTACACTGGAGAGGTTGTGAGGTGTAAAGGTTTTCGAGGAGATTATCTGACACCCAAATGGGTCCCGATTTTTGCCAAACCCCGTGCTTTAGAAATGCTTTCGGTCTCTCGGGGATGGATTTGGCTGGCCCAGCACCTCAGTGAAACGGTGGGGGCCTCTGTGAGGCTCCATCAGTCCTACACGAGGGCCGCCGAGGACTCCGACGGGCTTGAGGATATCACGGCCCGTGATCAGATGCTTCAGGATGTTCAGCTCCAAATTCAGCAGCTTTTAGGTCTTCCTTGCCCAGGCGAAGGAGGCGACATTCGCCTCGATTCGACCCTGCGGCAGGCACGCAGCCTGGCGAGCAAGTTCCCCTCGTCAGGCCCTTTGAATGGCTGGTGAGACGAGTGCCAGGAGTTCTCACAGTCGTGGGAGGACGACCTCCTCTCGGCCAAGCAGGCCATTGTTAAGCAGCAGCAGGGCGGCTGGGATCAATGGCAGGAGCAGGCGCTGGAAGGAGGCGCCAGGGGGATGCATCGCCTTACTAAGTTAAAAGCTAAGTGGAATCCCACCGTGGTTCAGACCCATCCTGGAGTTTTCAGCAGTAATCCTCAGCTCCTCCTTCGTCGTGAAGGGGAGGAACTGGCTAAGTTTTGGCACGCGTCTCACGTGCCCCCTGAAGTTTTCGTGCCCGACCGTGTCCACCTGCCTCGGCCGACGGCTGCTGAGCTAAGGAATGCGTCGAGCAGTTTCAGTCACCACACGCCCCAATCCCTCGATGGCTTTCATCCTCGTCACTGTAGCCTCGGGTCGGACGCGGCTCTTGAAACTTTCGCGGCGCTTGTTCAAGCGATTGAGTCCCTGGGCCTCTTCCCTAAACAACTGTTTTGGCTCCTTTTTCCCTTGCTTGAAAAACCGAAAGGGGGCCTGAGACCCATTTTGTTATGTGCGGGACCCGTTCGTGTTTGGGAGAGATTGCGGCGCTCCGTCATTGTAGATTTCAACGATAGGTATTCTCGCAAGTATTGGGCCTTCGGACCAGGTAGGAGTGCTGAGGGCGCTGTGTGGCATCAGGCCGTTCGGGCCGAGGTCGCGCACCATGATGATAAGGCTACGGGGGGATTCATATGGGACGGGAGTAAGTATTACGAGTCCTTCGATCTCTCCGTGCTGCGCCAGCGCGCCTTAGATTATGACGTCGACGCTACGATAGTGAAGACGACGTATAATTATTGGCGAGGCCCGCGTATGTTGCGGCTTGGTGCCCAATATGCTGCTGTGCCCTACTTCGCCTCTTCGGGTTTACCTGCTGGCGATATCTTTAACGATGTCTTCGTTCGCGTCTATAGCATCGAGGCCTTTGATAAGTTCGTAGCCAGCCATGGTGATGTGTGGATATCCTCTTACGTTGACGACGACAGCGTGACGACGGAGGGGACGGAGGAGGGGGTGATTAGCAACGTTACCCGAGCAGCAGCAGCTTTGTTCATCATCTTTAGAGATGAGCTTCGTGTCGCTGTGCATCCTGACAAAGTTTGCACGTTTGGTAGTTCGCTCACGCTGGCCGAGAGCATCGCGCGGCATCTGGGGCACATGTCAGGGCAAGTATCTAACAGTGTGGTCTCCCTCGGCACCGATCTTGCTCCTGGCCAGCGTCGTTCGGCACCTAGAGCACTGTGGAGACGACGGGCCCGCCTTCGTGATATGCGTCGGCGGCACCGCGCCCTCCAGCGATATCGTCATGCCCTTCCTCGCCAGAAAGGTCGTATCGGGAAAATATATGTCGCTGGAGTTTTGCCTGCGGCCAGTTTTGGATCGGGGGTGATAGGTATGAGCAACCAGGAACTCCAGCAGGCTCGACAGGTCCTCTTAGCCTACAAGCCCCCTCGCCACCAGGGATGCTCTTTGCACGCCAAGCTCGCCATCCTAGGCGATCCTGTGTGGCGCGCTGCGGTTGCTCCTGTGCTTCACTGGGCTGGCGTAGTGTGGGCGGCGATCACGTGTCCACAAATATCCCAGTACACGGTTAAGGATTTGTGCTCTATCTGGCGCACGATACCCTTCGATGATGATGTCACCTGGCGGTCCTCTAGGGGACCTGTGCAGCGTATGCATCTCAGCCTTCATAAGCTGGGGTGGGTTTCTACGTCGGCCTTGACTTTTCGCGACGATAAGGAGAGAGAAATACATTTAGGTTACACCTCCCCTTCTATGCTCGCTCACCTCCTGGATCTCGCTTCCCAGAGGGCCCACGAGCGGGCCCTGGCCGAGCACGCTCCTGGGTTTGGTGGTGATCGTGTTTGTGTTGAGCCCCTCAAGAAAATTCTGGGGCCCCAAGGGAAGGGCCTTGGCCCTCGGGAGAAATATCTGGCTCTCACTTGTTTTTGTAAGGGAGTGTGGACTCGTACGCGAGCTCGCGCCTGTGGGTACCAGGCTGACGGCTTGTGCCCACTTTGCGGGCAGACCGACAGCGTGCGCCACCGACTATGGCAGTGCATGCGCCCGACGGCGGCTGCGGCACGAGCCGAAGCGCTTGACGGAGTTCCCGTCGAATGGCATGCGGAGGCGCTAGAGAGCGAGGGTCGGCTTTTCTTTGATGGGATGAAATGGTCCCACCCTGAAGCCTCGTGCCCGCCCCCTTCCCCCGAGCCTAACCCACAACTGTGCGATGCCTCGGGCGCCGCTGTGCCTTGGGACGCGATCGACCTGCGGGGGCTTGATGTGTGCGTGGACGGTTCGGCCAGCAGGCATTGCATCCGTGAGCTTTCGCGGGCCTCCTGCTCCTGGATCTTTTTGGGGCCCCGACCCAATGAAATTGTTGCTACTGCTCGTGGCACCGTCCTGGACACCCTTCCCCAAACATCACAGGCCGCCGAGCATCAGGCGATGGCTTTGCTTCCCATGTTCCAGCAGCTCGGAGGAAGCAGGTACGGTGACAGCCTGACCGTCGTTAAGCTATGCCGTGCTGATCCCATGCATCAAGTTTCTAGGAAGCATCGTTACGCTGGTCTGCGTCGCGGATCGCTGCTGCACGAAGTCGCTGGTCATGCGCCCGTTGTCTCTCATGCGCCAGCACGCCGACAGTTGGCTGCGATTGACGCCTTGCCAGAGGATGAACGTCGTATCGGCTTGGGAAACTGGCACGCAGATGCTCAGGCCAAAACAGCTCTCCTCTCTCACCCCCAACCCTCTCAGAATGAAAGCGAGGAGGTGGACAGGAAATGTAAACTACTGCGGATAGTTGCACGTGTTTGCGGAAAGGTACTTTCGGCCTTCCCTCATGACAAATTCGATCGTATCAGCTGTGGTCCTAGGTCCAAGTTTTTAATATCAGGAGGCTGGCATGCGTGGCAAGACCTCGAACACGGCAGGTCGCGATGCTTGCATTGTCTTGCTTTATGGACCGACCCGCTTTCCAGACCCATGCTAGGGTGCAAAGGCATGAGTAGCACGTGGCGTAAAACATTAGACGTCGGCCTTGGTCACACTCTTGCCCACTGCCGTGTATTAAAGGGAGATGCCGAGAAAGCACTTTTCTTTTGCATCGTGTGCGGAGCGTGCACTTCTAACCGCTGCCATAAGCTCGGACAGGAGTGTTCCCAACGTCGGTTGAGCGGAGCTCCGACGACGCTCCGCCGCATATACAATGGACTCTACCCGCATTATCGTGACCCTTCGAGGCTCACGAGCAGCACGAGAAGGGGCAGCTCGTTTTTGTGTTTTTCCGCGTCTCAGCCGCCGCCGCATGAGGTGGTCGTCTCAGGAGCTCAGTCGTCTGGCCTCGTCCAAACTCCTGGTATGATCGCGCTTCAGGCGCGGATCCAGGCAAAGGAGGCGGCCGCCAGTTCGATTGATCGAGTTGTCACGTCTTCTCGTCACCCCTCGTCGGCACTGTCTCACAGGCCCTCCAGCGCGCCTGCGCGCGAAGAGGAGCCTGCCGACGTTTTTGCTGCCGACGAAGAGGCGTCGAGATTTTTGTTGGAGTCTTCTACTGATGGACAGGAGCCACGTGAGCCTCCTGGCCAACCTTTGCGCGTGGTAGCCGCGCGACTCGCCCATGACGAGGACGAGGCCCCTCTTGTGGCAGCAGAGGAGGAGGCGTCACTCGTCGACCGTGTTTAGTGCTGCCGCAGAGTGCGTGTACGTGTCACCAGTGGTCTGGCGTAGTTTAGCTTCGTAAGACCGTGCTGGCGCCGTGTGCTCGGTGCTCTGCGTGATTTGTTTTCTGAGCCTCCTGTGCAACGCCCCAGGACGCTCTCGACCAAGGTTCGTGCATACGACTCCTTCGGTCGCCTCCGTTAGCAGTGTTCATGCCCTATGGGACCGATGACGAACAAATCTTCGTCCTCCTCTTGGTCCTCCTCCTCTTCGTCCTCCTCCTCCTCCTCGTCCTCCTCCTCCTTCCCCCATCCAACTGGTGGTGGTGGTGGTGGAAAACAGGCCCATCACTTCCTATGCTGTGGCTCCCGCGACTCCGTTTCCGGCCCCAGCGGAGCGAACGAAGGACGTACAAGTACACGAACCCCACGTCGGTTTCGAGAGTATGCGTTGCGCGAACATTCGTGCCACGCGGCTGGCCTCGCGGGCTGGGGGGCCGTGCTCGTGCACACCTACGTGGGTGGGCGCGTACGTCCTCTTGTGGGCTCCCCGATCCAGGGGCCGAGAGCTCCAGGGCCCACAGCTCGAGAGCATCCGGTCGTCGCAGGTACGACGGGGAGGCCCGAGGATCTTGAGCCAGACCTCCGATGCGGTGCTTTTCCCCCCTCTCCTCCGTGTCGCGTGTCCGCCTCGCCCTCACGCCCGCCTCCTCCCTCCGCCGCACTCGTGCTCAGGCCGGCCCATACCAAGACTCGCCTCGAGCTGCTTGCCTGTTTTCGGAAGCCGACGTTTCCTGTGACGGCTCCCTGGGGAGTGTTTTTTCCCCATATCCTAAGATGGGGTTCTTGTTATTACTTGGACGCCTCCTACTCCTCCTCCTTCCTCCTCTTTCCTCCTCCCCTCCTCATACTCAGACTTACTCATACTCAGACTTACTCATACTCAGAACTTTCTCATACACAGACCTACTCATACCCAGACTTACTCATACACAGACTTACTCATACACAGATTTACTCATACTCAGGCATACTCATACTCAGACCTACTCATACTCAGACTTACTCAACACACATCAGATTTGGAGGATGTCTCAAGCGGGGCGCTGGTTTCAGCACCCCTGAGGGGAGCCGCCAGGGGTGGTTGCACGGGCTCGTTCGCGGCCATTTTGTGGGGATGTCTCAGGCGGTTTGCTTGTTTCTGGGCCCAACATCCTTCGCTTGGAGAGCAGATTGTAAGGATGTCTCAGGCGGGGCGCTGGTTTCAGCACCCCTAAGGGGCGCCGCCAGGGGTGGTTGCACGGGCTCGTTCGCGGCCATTTTGTGGGGATGTCTCAGGCGGTTTGCTTGTTTCTGGCCCAACATCCTTCGCTTTCGGAGCAGATTTGGAGGATGTCTCGAGCGAGGCGCTCATTTTCACCCCCCAGGTGGGCCAGATTTTGAGGATGTCTCGATCGGTTTGCTTGTTTGGGTGGCCAGGCTCGTGGGCCTAAGGGGAGCCGCACCAGGGGTGGTTGCACCGGGCTCGTTCGCGGGGACATGGTTTGTGGGGATGTCTCAGGAGGTTTGCTTGTTTCTGGGCTCAACATCCTTCGTTTTCGGAGCAGATTTGGAGGATGTCTCGAGCGAGGCGCTCATTTTCACCCCCCAGGTGGGCCAGATTTTGAGGATGTCTCGATCGGTTTGTTTGTTTTGGTGGCCAGGCTCGTGGCCCTAAGGGGAGCCGCCAGGGGTGATTGCACGGGCTCGTTCGCGGCCATTTTGTGGGGATGTCTCAGGCGGTTTGCGTGTTTCTGGGCTCAACATCCTTCGCTTTCGGAGCAGATTTGGAGGATGTCTCGAGCGAGGCGCTCATTTTCACCCCCCAGGTGGGCCAGATTTTGAGGATGTCTCGATCGGTTTGCATGTTTTGGTGGCCAGGCTCGTGGGCGCAGATTCTTCTCAGGATGCCACAGGAGGCTCCAACAGGCTCCAGGAGGCCCCAGGAGACCACATGAGGTCCCAGGAGGCATCAGGAGGCCACAGAAAGATTCAAGAGGCCACAGGATGTCCCAAGAGGCTCCAGGAGGCACCAGGAAGCTCCAGAAGGCCTCCGGAAACCACAGGTGGCCCCAGGAGGCAACAGGAAGTGCCAGGAGGCCTCGGAAGGCAACAGGAGGCCCCGAGAGGCCCCAGGAGCAGGAGGCCTCAGAAGGCAACAGCAGTGGCTCCAATCCCAGGTGTTTTACGTATGCTCCTATCGATTGGGCCTCACCTGGAGCACGATTCTTTGATGTTCTACGTATGTTTCTATATATTGTCCTTCTCCTGTGTAAGCAATCCTACTTGTTTTACTTTTGTTCATATATATTGGGCCTCTCCTGGGGCACGAGTCCTTGGTGTTTTACGTGTGTTCCTGTAGACCCATATACAATATTACCTTTAAAAAAGGATGCACATATGGGGAGCTCCACGCAGTGAGTAATTATTTTTTTTTGTTTTCCTTTACCCTCTGGACCATAACGCGCGTCGTGCCCCCTACCCTCTCCCCCCCCCCCTCCATCACGTAACGCCCCCCCCTCCACAACGTAGCGCGAATCAACAACTGCGCTCGCGCTCCTCGCGATACAGGGGGCAGGCGGTGGATATGGACAGATTCGGCCCCCGGGGGCCGAAATATATCCATATCCACCGCCCGCTGGGGCACCAGGACGTCAGTTTCCAGGCGGTGGATATTGATAAATCCCCGCCTCGCAACGGGGACTCTACCCGGACCCTGGAGCAGTCACAGAGACGACTCGGAAGGCTGGTCCTGCTCCTGCGCAGGCCTGATTTGTTCGATGCGCGGCTCCCAGGGATCCACGCTAGTTTTTTCCAGACCTGTGGCCAGTTGTTTCGTCGGGATGTTCTCCGATGGCCCCGACGCCCGAGCAAAAAGCAGTCCCCAGATGCCAATGGTGCGTGAAAATTACTCCGACAGTAGGACCCCACATGAGAATCTGTTTAGCTTACCCTTTGCCCTTTCCTCCTCCCCCTGGCGGACACCCTCTCCTCTCGCCCCCTGCACTGCCCTCTCTTCCCCTTCTATTTCTCTTCCTCCTCCTCTCCTCCTCCTCCTCCTCCTCCTCCTCCTCCTCCTCCTCCTCCTCCTCCTCCTCCTCCTCCTCTCGCGCCACCTCCTCCTCGTCGTCGGCCTCCCCCATGCCCCTTCCCTCCTCATCCCCCTGCCTTTTCTCCATGTGCACCTCCCCTTCCCCCTCGTCGGGGCAAGCAAATCCATTTTCCTCAGCGCCGTCGCCGCCTCGGCCAGCGCGCGCGCGTCTGCCGACGGCTAGATCGCGAAACCGTCGGGACAAACCTTCGGGCTGGGCCGTAGGCTCCCGCTCGAGACTTCATATTCAGGTCTCAAAAACCCAAAAGTGACGACAGTTGCACGTTGCGGATGACCCGCTCGGATTCGAACATGAAGTGCGGGCCCCATAGGGAGGGGGCTCCCGCCTGTGACTTCCTCACACTTCACTCACAGACGAGGCTCCCGCTGGAGACTTCCTCCATATTCAGGTCTCAAGAGCCCAAAAGTGACGACAGTTGCACGTTGCGGATGACCCGCTCGGATTCGAACATGAAGTGCGGGCCCCATAGGGAGGGGGCTCCCGCCTGAGACTTCCTCACAATTCACTCACAGACGAGGCTCCCGCCTGATACTTCCTCCATATTCAGGCCTCAAGAGCCCAAAAGTGTCGACAGTTGCACGTTGCGGATGACCCGCTCGGATTCGAACATGAAGTGCGGGCCCCATAGGGAGGGGGCTCCCGCCTGAGACTTCCTCGCAATTCACTCACAGACGAAGCTCCCGCTCGAGACTTCCTCCATATTCATGTCTCATGAGCCCAAAAGTGACGACAGTTGCACGTTGCGGATGACCCACTCGGATTCGAACACGAAGCGCGCGCCCCATAGGGAGTGGGCTCCCGCCTGAGATTTCCTCGCAATTCACTCACAGACGAGGCTCCCGCCTGATACTTCCTCCATATTCAGGCCTCAAGAGCCCAAAAGTGACGACAGTTACACGTTGCGGATGACCCGCTCGGATTCGAACATGAAGTGCGTGCCCCATAGGGAGGGGGCTCCCGCCTGAGACTTCCTCGCAATTCACTCACAGACGAGGCTCCCGCTCGAGATTTCCTCCATATTCAAGTCTCAAGATCCCAAAAGTGACGACAATTGCACGTTGCGGATGACCCGCTCGGATTCGAACATGAAGCGCGGGCCCCGTAGGGAGGGGGCTCCCGCCTGAGACTTCCTCACAATTCACTCACAGACGAGGCTCCCGCTCTAGACTTCCTCCACAGTCAGGTCTCAAGAGCCCAAAAGTGACGACAGTTGAGGGGGCTCCCGCCTGAGACTTCCTCACAATTCACTCACAGACGAGGCTCCCGCCTGATACTTCCTCCATATTCAGGCCTCAAGAGCCCAAAAGTGACGACAGTTACACGTTGCGGATGACCCGTTCGGATTCGAACATGAAGTGCGGGCCCCATAGGGAGGGGGCTCCCGCCTGAGACTTCCTCGCAATTCACTCACAGACAAGGCTCCCGCTCGAGACTTCCTCCATATTCAGGTCTCAAGAGCCCAAAAGTGACGACAGTAACACGTTGCGGATGACCCGCTCGGATTCGAACATGAAGTGCGGGCCCCATAGGGAGGGGGCTCCCGCCTGAGACTTCATCACAATTCACTCACAGACGAGGCTCGCCTGATACTTTCCCCATTTATTAAGCTCACGTCAGCGAAGTAGTGATGATGATTGATGATGATGAATGATGATGATGATGATGATGAGATTGATGATGATGATGATGCTGATGATGATGATGATGATTGAGAGGGATGCAAATATGGATGATGATGATGATGATGATGATGATGATGATGATTATGATGATTGCTGATGATGATGATGATGATCGTTCGATGCCGATGATGGTGAGTGATCGTGCGATGGTGATGGTGATGCTGATGGTGATGATGATGATGATGATGATGAGTGGGGAGTGATGGTGATGGTGATGATGATGCGGAGGAGGAAGCAAAGAGGAGCAGAGGAGAGGGAGGAGGACGAGAGGTCCTGCGCGGAGGGTGTGCAGAGAAAACCAGAACCCCCCACTCAGAATGTGGGGGACAAGTCAAAAAAAAAAAAAAAAAAAAACAACAAACAAAACAAAAAGAAACAGGAACGAAAAAAAAAAAAAAAAAAAAAAAAAAAAAAAAAACGTATAAACCAAGGAAAACAGCCTACACGCCATCGTTTTTTCCAACATATGTTCAAAGTTAGCAGAGTTGCTAACTTGTCTAACTCCGCGTAATTATACCGAACTAGAGGGACCAAGTTAGCGAAGTTAGTAAGTTCGTAACCTAGTTATAACAAATTATACTTAAATATAGCAGACTTATGACATAGTTATAACATGGTTATAACTCACGGTAAAACTTATCAACCACGCCGATCCTTTAGGCGGGGCCCAGACCTGGGGCCTGGACCTGCTGGGGTCTGGACCTGGGGTCCGGACCTGGGGACCGGACAGGAGGACTGGACCTGAGGTCCGGACCTGAGGTCCGGACCTGGGGCCCAGACCCCAGACCTGGGGCCCAGACCTGAGGTCCAGACCTGAGGTCCGGACCTGGGGCCCAGACCTGAGGTCCGGACCTGGGGCCCAGACCTGGGGCCTGGACCTGCTGGGGTCCGGAGCTGGGGTCCGGACCTGGGGCCCGGACCTGAGGTCCGGACCTGGACCTCAGGTCCGGACCTGAGGTCCAGACCTGAGGTCGGGACCTGGGGCCCAGACCTGGGGTCCAGAAAGTGGGCCCGGACCTGGGGTCCGCACCTGAGGTCCAGACCTGAAGTCCAGACCTGAGGTCCGGACCTGAGGTCTGGACCTGAGGTCTGGACCTGAGGTCCAAGCCTGAGGTCCAGACCTGAGTGCGGACCGGGGCCTGAACTGAGGGTCCAGGACCTGAGCGTCCGGAACCTGAGGTCCGGACCTGAGGTCTGGACCCTGACGTCCGCGACCTGGGGAATGGACCTGGGGCCGGACCTGAGTCTGGACTGAGGTCCGGCCATGAGGCGCGGACCTTGAGGTCCGGACCACGGGCCTGGGAAACTGGGGTACCGACCTGGGGTCCGGACCTAGGGCCGGACCTGGGGTCCCGACATGAGGTCCAGACCTGAGGTCTGGACCTGAGGTCCGGACCTGGGCCAGACCTGAGGTAGGACCTGAGGTACGGACCTGGGGTTGGACCTGAGGTCCGGACCTGAGGTCCGGACCTGGGGTCTGGACCTGGGGCCTGTACCTGAGGTCCGGACCTGGGGCCTGGACCTGAGGCCCAGACCTGAGGTCCGGACCTGAGGTCCGGATCTGAGGTCCGGACCTGAGGTCTGGACCTGAGGTCCGGACCTGAGGTCCGGAGGTCCGGACCTGGGGTCCGGGCCCTGAGGCTCAGACCTGGGGCCCGGACCAGAACTGGTGCCTGGACCTGCTGGGGTCCAGACCTGGGGTCCAGACCAGCTACCTGGGCCTGCTGGGGTCCCGACCTGGTACCTGGACCTGGGGTCCGGACCTGAGGTCCGGACCTGAGGTCCTTGACCTGAGGTCCGGGACCTCAGGTCTGGACCTGGGGCCTGGACCTGAGGTCCGGACCTGAGGTCCGGACCTGAGGCCCGGACCTGAGGTCTGGACCTGAGATCCGGACCTGAGGTCCTGGACCTGAGGTCCAGACCTGCATGGGCCCAGACCTCCTGTGGCTGCGGCGCCAGGACCTGGGGTCTGGACCTGAGGTCCAGACCTGGGGCCCAGACAGGCGATCATAGTTGGGTCTTACGCGAGATGACGCAGCGAGCTTACGCGGCGGCTTACGCGGGTCGCCAGCGCGTCACACCACCTTGGAAACGAGGGTGTTCACGCGCGACCTTACGCGGGCAGCTTACGCGCCAATGTCGGAGCACACGACTCCGTGTTCTTGCATCGCTAATCTGCCTCTCCTGCTGGCGAACAGGGTCGGCGCCGCCAGCCTCTAGGCCCTCTTCACTGGCCGACCCCCCACATCTTCCAGTGCGCTCGAATTACGCCCCTCCACCGAAATCTCTTTCCACTGGCGGCCCGCTACGCTTCCCGACAACGGCACCAGAGGACCGCGTGAGCCTGAATTTCGTCGGCGCCATTGCAATATCTGCACCTGGGTTCAGCAGTGGGTCCTCCAGGGAGGGACGGGGAGAGGGACGGGGAGAGGGACAGAGAGGGGGACAGATAGAAAGCGAGAAACAGAGAAAGAGAGAAAGAGGGAGAGAGAGAGAGAAAGAGAGAGAAAGAGAGGGAGAGATTGAGGATGGGAAGAGAGAGGGAGAGAGAAAGAGAGAGAAAGAGAGAGAAAGAGAAACAACAACAAGAAAGATGGCGAGAAAGAGAAAGAGGACGAGAAGCAGGGCAGCGAACGCTCCGGAGAATCCGAGCGGGCAGGCCCTCAGAGGAACACGCCCCTCGGGATCGCGCCAAGGCGCGGCACCTCGGCCTCACCGCGCACGGGGTGGCCGCCCGCGGCCCACGCCGCGCGCAGGGCGGCCGCGCCCTCGTCCCCCACGCGGTTGCGGGCGAGGCCGAGCACCTGCAGGCTCGGCAGGGCGCCCGGGGCCCGGAGGGCCTCCGCCAGGGCGGCCGCGCCCTCGTCCTCCACGCGGTTCTTGGCGAGGCCGAGCACCTGCAGGCTCGGCAGGGCGCCCGGGGCCCGGAGGGCCTCCGCCAGGGCGGCCGCGCCCTCGTCCCCCACGAGGTTCTCGTCGAGGCTGAGCACCTGCAGGCTCGGCAGGGCGCCCGGGGCCCGGAGGGCCTCCGCCAGGGCGGCCGCGCCCTCGTCCCCCACGCGGTTGCGGGCGAGGCCGAGCACCTGCAGGCTCGGCAGGGCGACCGAAGTAAGCACCGCGGCCACCTGCCTGAACTCCTCGTCCCCCCATTCCAGCCCCGCGTACACCAGCTGCTCTGCGGACTCGAAGCGCTGCGCGAACGCCCACCGGTATAGCTCGGCAACCCGCGGGCGATCGTCCTTGCCGTTCGTGAAGCTCTTGCTGTGGAGCTCCGCTTCGAAAGCGTCGGGCAAGGCGGGCGCCTTCCGCCCTGCGGCGCACGTTGATACCAGAGCGTCAGAGCCGAAGTTGCCCAAATATGCTGTCTCGTCTCCAGTGGCTTGTCCGAGGTCCACCAAAAGGAAAGAAATCTTCGTCAACATTGCCCATGAGGACTCGCAAAAACACCAACCGCGGTCGAAATAAAGTGCAGTGTTGCCAGATCGGGTGTATACTCCAGGATTGTCGTAATCATCGGGGAACCGTGTCAGCATGAATACGACTGTGGCAGGGTGGGAGTAGAAACTCCCAAGGCTGTCCAAGGCCTCCTTGAAGAGCTCACGCTCGCGCTCGAAGCGGCCGATTGCGCCGGCCTCAAAGCAATCTGACCCTTCGAGCCGCTGATACGTGCACCGCCGAGGGGCACCCCCGTGATCCCTGCAGTTCTGATGGATGCAGATGAAGTCCATGAACACTGCTCAGCGGCCAGTAAAACTAGGGGAAGGATCTGCGGACAGCAGCTGCAAAGCCCGGCCCAGGATGCGCAGGTTGTGGCCGTGAGGGTCGGGGTGATTAGCCTGCAACCAGCAATGTGAGACACAAGCTATGTGCAGCAGTGGAACTTGGCCCTCGCCAGTAACAGCTTTGACCCCGCTGTGGGGCATGAACGCAGTCGGCGGCAAAGCCTGGCGCGGCTCAAGGGTTCCGCCGGAGCCCACCCGCTCCACCACCCACTCCGCGTCCACCAGGACAACCGCCCCGCTGCCGAGCACGGGGTCGAGCTCAAAGCCGCCGAACTTTTCCCACAGCTCCTGCTTCCGCTCCGTCACTTCCACCTCCTCCAATTCGGGCAGGTGCGGCTGCCGCGGACCCCCCGCGGCCTCGCTGGCCTCCTGCCCCAACAGCAACTCCACGGCCTCGCTGGCCTCGCTGGCCTCGCTGGCCTCCACGGCGCCACCGTCGCAGCAACTCCAGCACAAGCACTTCGCAGCCAGCGCGCCGCCCTCGGGCGCCGACATCTTGGAAGCCGCACGGAGGCCCAGGTGGCCCACCGCACCGCGGCGTCGCGCAGCAGATGTGCGCAACAAGCAGCGGGTCACCAGAGGGTCGGAACTGGGGAAACCAAAGGTACCGATACTGCTGCTCCCCGGACCTCTCCCGGAGTGCGTTCTGACCCGGATTTCGAGGCGAGTCCAGCGGTGGCGACGAGGGCCTCCCAAGAGGCCGAGATAAGGGAAAGCGAGGGAACCGCAATGGTAATGGGCACCTTTTCCTCCTCCGAGGAACTCCCGGTCTCTTGGGCCAGGCTGCGGACCCCCTCTCTCTTCTCGCCCTCTTCCACTCCACGATTCGCCTCCACCCCCTCTTCCTTGCCCCCCCGCCCCCACTCGTCCGATTGGTGCCCCCCCCTGGCTCGCCCTCGCTCTCAGCGCCCTCTGCTCTCCTCACGAGGCAACGGTTTCACGGATTGAGACGGGTGGATTCCAAAATGTGGCTCTCGCCGTAGCGCCGCGCGCTTTCGATTTTTAACATTTGCATGAGCTTTACGGATTGAGAGCGGATGGTTTTCAAAATGTGGTTATCACATTCGCGCCGCGCACATTCGTTTCGCTAGTTCTAGCTAGGCTTGATAAGCTAACTCGTGCAATCTCATGTTGGTCGCTTCTTGCGTCTGGACTTTGAACTCACGTTCTGTACCTTATTCAATTTAACCTTGATAATTGACCTGCAGCGCTTACATAACCGATTTAGCGGGATAGCTAAGCATGTTAGTAAGTCACTGACAACACTTGCGGGCCATGCAGTTACATGGGCATAGTAAAGGGTAAAAACACCCTAACTAAACATTCGCACCCCTCAGTAAACAAGCCCAACCCTTAACGACCGCTGCAAAAGTTAACAACCCCCACGTCCACCCGGCCCTGACCTGGGGACTGAATCTAAGGTCTGGACCTGGGAACCAGACCTGGGGCCGGGACCTGAGGTCCGGACCTGAGCCTGAGGTCCGGACCTGAGGTCCGGACCTGAGGTCCAGACCTGGGGCCCAGCCCTGGGGCCCAGCCCTGGGGCCTGGACCTGCTGGGGTCTGGACCTGGGGTCCGGACCTGGGGCCCGGACTTGAGGTCCGGACCTCAGGTCCGGACCTGGGGTCCGGACCTGGGGCCAGACACCCCGGGCCTGGACCTGCTGAGGCCCAGACCTGGGGCCGGACCTGAGGTCCGGACCTGAGGTCCGGACCTGAGGTCTGGACATAGGGTCCAGACCTGGGGCCCAGACCTGGTGCCTGGACCTGCTGGGGTCCAGACCTGGGGTCCAGACCTGGTACCTGGACCTGCTGGGGTCCGGACCTGGGGTCCGGACCTGGGGTCTGGACCGGAGGCCCAGACCTGGGGTCTGGACCGGAGGCCCAGACCTGTGGCCTGGACCTGAGTTCCAGACCTGGGGTCCAGACCTGAGGTCCAGACCTGAGGTCCGGACCGGTCTGGACCTGGGGCCCGGACATGTGGCGCCCGGTTCCGGGGTCTGGACATGAGGTCCAGACCTGGGGCCCCGACAAGGGATCAAAGCAGTTCTCTTGGGCTGTTCTTGGAGCCTCGTCGGGGTCTTTCTGGGGCCTCTCAGGGATCGGGGGTGTGTTGGGGGCCTCTGGGTGGTCCCAGAGGCCTTTCGGAGGTCTCTGGAAGCCTCCTGCCCCCGCTCTTGGCCCCATCTTGGGCCTGCTCTGGGGTGGTCTGCGGCTGTCCTGGGCGCCTCTTCGGCAGTCTTGGAGCCTTCTTGGCCCGTCTTAGGGCCGTCCTGAGGGTCTCTTGGGTGGTCTTGGGGCGGTCTTGGCAGCCTCGTCGGCGCTCTTGGACGGTTGGAAGCTCGAAAACGCGAGAAGCCCCAAAAAATGATGATCCCGGCAAAGCAACCTGACAGCGATGTGTATAAGCATATCTGGAAGCATTCCCCTTAAGATTCAGGTGAGAATCCAGTTGTAGAATTCTGCTGTTCTCGCAGTCGCAGTCGCATTCGCAATGACAGTCGCAGTGGCAACTGCCTTAGGATCCAATGGAATCCTAAGGATTCCTAGGGTTTCCTAAGGCATCCTTAGGCATCCTTAGGAATCATTAGGAATCCTTAGCCTCAGCCTCATCAGCCTCAGCCTCAGCCTCAGCCTGCCTCAGCCTCAGTCTCAGCCTGCCTCAGCCTCCTGAGCCTGCCTCAGCCTCATGAGCCTGCCTCGGCCTCAGCCTCAGCCTGCCTCAGCCTCAGCCTCAGCCTGTCTCAGCCTCAGCCTGCCTCAGCATCAGCCTCAGACTCAGCCTCAGCCTCAGCCTGCCTCGGCCTCAGCCTGCCTCAGCTTCAGCCACAGCCTCAGCCTGCCTCAGCCGCAGCTTGCCTCACCTCAGCCACAGCCTCAGCCTCAGCCTCAGCCTCAGCCTCAGCCTCAGCCTCAGCCTGCCTCGGCTTGCCTCGGCCTCAGCCTCAGCCTGCCTCGGCCTCAGCCTCAGCCTCAGCCTGCCTCAGCCTCAGCCTGCCTCAGCTTCAGCCACAGCCTCAGCCTGCCTCAGCCGCAGCTTGCCTCACCTCAGCCACAGCCTCAGCCTCAGCCTCAGCCTCAGCCTCAGCCTCAGCCTCAGCCTGCCTCGGCTTGCCTCAGCCTCAGCCTCAGCCTGCCTCGGCCTCAGCCTCAGCCTCAGCCTGCCTCAGCCTCAACCTCAGCCTCTCAGCCTCAGCCTGCATCAGCCTTAGCCTCAGCCTCAGCCTGCCTCAGCCTCAGCCTCAGCCTGCCTCAGCCTCGGCCTGCATCAGCCTCAGCCTCAGCCTGCCTCCTTCAGCCTCAGCCTCAGCCTCAGCACTGCCTCAGCCTCAGCCTCAGCCTGCCTCAGCTTCAGCCTCAGCCTCAGCCTGCCTCGGCCTCAGCCTCAGCCTCAGCAGCCTGCCTCAGCCTCAGCCTGCCTCAGCCTCAGCCTCAGCCTGCCTCAGCCTCAGCCCTCAGCCTCAGCAGGCCACAGCCTCAGCCTCCTGCCTCGGCTTGCCTCAGCCTCAGCCTCAGCCTGCCTCGGCCTCAGCCTCAGCCTCAGCCTGCCTCAGCCTCAGCCTCAGCCTGCATCAGCCTCAGCCTCGGCCTCAGCCTGCCTCAGCCTCAGTCTCAGCCTGCCTCGGCCTCAGCCTGCCTCGGCCTGCCTCAGCCTGCCTCCGCCTCAGCCTGCCTCAGCCTCAGCCTCAGCCTGCCTCAGCATCAGCCTCAGCCTCAGCCTCAGCCTGCCTCGGCTTGCCTCAGCCTCAGCCTCAGCCTGCCTCGGCCTCAGCCTCAGCCTCAGCCTGCCTCAGCCTCAGCGTCAGCCTCTCAGCCTCAGCCTGCATCAACCTCAGCGTCAGCCTCAGCCTGCCTCAGACTCAGTCTCAGCCTGCCTCAGCCTCAGCCTGCCTCAGCCTCAGCCTCAGCCTGCCTCTTCCTCAGCCTGCGTCAGCCTCAGCCTCAGCCTGCCTCAGCCTCAGCCTGCCTCAGCCTGCCTCAGCCTCAGCATCAGCCTGCCTCGGCGTGCCTTAGCCTCAGCCTCAGCCTGCCTCGGCCTCAGCCTGCCTCGGCCTCAGCCTGCCTCAGACCGGGCATTCAAAATATGGCACAGGACTGGTGTTCTGGGAGCACAAAGATCACGAAGTGGCCCACAGTTGGCTCCAGGCAATCAAAATATGGTACAGGAATGGTGGTCTTTGAACACGAAGAACACGAAGTGGTCTACAGTTGGCTCCGGGCATTCAAAATGTGGCCTGGAAATGGTGTTCTGGGAACACGAAGAACACACAGTGGCCTACAGTTGGCTCCGGGCATTCAAAATGTGGCCTGGGAATTGTGTTCTGGGAACACGAAGAACACGAAGTGGCCTACAGTTGGCTCCGGGCATTCAAAATATGGCACAAGACTTGTGTTCTGGGAACACGAAGATCACGAAGTGGCCTACAGTTGGCTCCGGGCATTCAAAATGCGGCCTGGGGATGGTGTTCTGGGAACACGAAGAACACGAAGTGGCCTACAGTTGGCTCCGGGCATTCAAAATGTGGCCTGGGAATGATGTTCTGGGAATGGATGCCTCAGGATTCCTAAGAATTCTTAAGGATTCCTAAGGATTCTTGGGGCTGCCGGATCTGTGCGGAGCTGTCCGGATCCCGCCCAGACCCCCCTGGGGCGGCTGCCGGATCTGTCCGGATCTGTCCGGACCCCGCCCAGACCCCCCTGGGGCGTCTCTTTTGACCCCACTAGAAACCTATAAGCAAAAGCTGCTAGGTAACAAACCACTGAAAATCCACGATTTGGGCATCTTCGGGCCGTCCCGGGACGCCTCTCGGACCTCTCAGGGGTCTCTTGAAGGTTACCTGGGAGCCTCGAGAGCCGTCGGAAGGCTGACTTGGGCTGCTTGGGAACGTTTTGGACAATCCTTTTGCATTCTGGAGGCTCCTGGGAGGCGTCTCGGGCCCTCCTGGAGCGCTGAGGAGGCCCCCCGGAACGCCTGGGGGAGCAGTACTGGGAGAGTTCCCGAGATGTCAAGGGGAAGTGTGGCACGGGCAAAATGGCTCGCATTTTCGGTTCCTCGTCCCTGTCTTGGGCGCCGACTTGGGGCGTTGTTGATCGGTTTAGGCGTCTCGTGGGCCTTCTTGGCCCCCTCGTGGGCCGTCTTGGAACCTTTTTGGGGGCATCCTCGACCGTCTTGGGTGCCTCTTGGGCCGTCTTGGACGCAGTGGAAGCCCAAAAAGCGAACACGCCAAAAATATCAGTTTCCCCATAGGACATCGACTATGTTTTGCTTATTTGGGCTCTCTTGGAGTGCCCCTTGGGAGCCTCCTGGGGGTCTCTTGGGGGCCTCTTGGAGCCTCTGGGGTGGGGCCTCCTGGGGACCTCCTGGGACCACCTGGGAGCCCCTGGGGCCGAAAGCTCGGAATTTGAATATGGTTGTGCACCTCTGGGACCCCTCTGGGGCTCGTCCTGGGGCTCTCTTGGGCTGTCTTGGGCTGTCTTGGGGGCCTCTCGGGCCGTCTTGGGACCCTCGTGGGCCGTCTTGGATCCCTCTTGGGAGCCTGTGGGGCAGTGTTGGGGGCCTATTTGGCCGTCTTGGACGCCGTGGACGCCCAAAAGGCAACCACGCCAAAATATCAGTTTTCCCATCGGAAATCGACGAGTCTTGCTTATTGGGCCACTCTCGGGGTACCCCTTGGGGCGTCTTCGAAGCCTCTTTTGGTGTTTTTTCTTTTCTGGTCTCTTGGGGACCTCTTGGGGCCTCTGGGCCCCTCCTTGGAGCCTCTTGGGGTCTCCTGGGGTCTCTTGGGCCAAAAGGCTCGAATTTCCAGTTCCTCATCCCCGTCCTGGGCGCCGCCTTGGGGCGTTCTTGGGCGGTTTGGGCGCCTCGTGGGCCGTCTTGGCCCCCTCGTGGGCCGTCTTGGGACTTGGACCGGCTTGGGTGCCTCTAGGGCCGTCTTGGACGCAATGGACGCCCAAAAGGCAAACACGCGAAAAATATCAGTTTCCCATAATAAATCGACGATGGTTGCTTGTTGGGGCTCTCTCGGGGTGCCTCTTGGGGCGTCTTCGAGGCCTTCGGGGGCCTTCTTGGCGTCATGGGAGTCGTCTTGAAAGGCGTCTGGAGCCATCGCTGCGGCCTCCCAGGGCCTCCCTGCAGCTTCTTGGGGCCCTATTGGCCCGGGGTCGCCTAAACCATGTAAAAGCACAAGGAAAACGACGCCCTGGCCCCACATTTGTGGTCGTGGTCGCGGCCCCCGGTCCCCAGACCCGTCAGAACCTCCCGAGAATGTCACCCAGGTGCCCAAATCCATCAACATCATGTTTCGGTGGTGGTTGCCTTCTCGCCGTTTCGCCTCCAATTGGCCTGTGAGGTCTCAAGACGGCCCCAAGATGGTCAAATAGAAACCCAACAGAGGGGTACGCCGAAAAGAATCTAAAAGGGCCTGGGACGCCCCCAAAAGTGCCCCAAGAGAGTATTTCCAAGAAGGACCTGGAACAAGCTTTGTGGGACCGAGGGAGAGGTTTGGGGTTCATGAAGTGCCGCCCGATGTTAAGCTGCCGCCCCCAGGAAGGCCCGAAGGTCCTTGAAGGCTCTAAACGAGCTCCAAGAAAGCCTCGAGAGGGCCACAAAAGCTCCCAAAGGATCCCAAGTCACGCCCCAGGACCAGCGCCCCTCTCACTGGCTCAATCATGTTCCTCCACCTCCCTCATATCGAAAACTCCTCCAGGAGCACTTTCCACATGGGCTGGCGGGGATGCGCGAAGCGTCCAAGAGCCGACGATGGTGCTCGCCTCCGCTTCGGAGCGGCGGAGTGCCCGACGGTCGAGCTCGAGGGCCCCCAACCGGAGCTCCCACTCCCCGCGCCTCCCCCTCCCTCACAAGGTGGGAGGGGTGGAGGGCCGAGCGGGCCCCGCGCCCGCCTCGCGAGGGGTGGGTTTGGACAGCATGGCACAGAACAGGGCGAAGTGCTGGTTGCCATCGCCTCCGCCCTGCCCCCCGTCCTGCCCCGCCCCTCGCTTCCCCCTCCAACTCCACCGTCCTCCACCGTCATCCCTCTTACCACTCGTGCAACCCCTCATCCCCCCATCCCACTATCACAATCATCATCGTCGTCGTCGTCTTCGTCGTCGTCGTCATCCTCATCCTCGTCCTACTCCTCTGACTCCACCTCCTCCTCCTCCTCCTCCTCCTCCTCCTCCTCCTCCTCCTCCTTAGCGGCATTATCGTCATCATCATCAGCAGCAGCATCATCATCAGCATCATCATCATTAGCATCATCATCATCATCATCATCATCATCATCAGCAGCAGCAGCATCATCATCACCGTCACCATCACGTCCACCACCACCACCATCATCAACATCACTTCATCACCAGCATCATTAATACCGCTATCCATATCAAGCAACACCACCAAAACGACGACGACGACGACAACAACACCAACCACAACAACAACATAACAACAACAACAACAACAACAACAACAACAACAACAACAACAACAACAACAACAACAACAACAACAACAGCAACAGCAACAACAACAACAACAACAACAACAACAACAACAACAACAACAACAACAACAACAACAACAACAACAACAACAACAACAGCAACAACAACCAAAACAGCAGCAACAACAACAACACCAACACACCAACACCAGCACCAACAACACCATCACCACCAACAACAACATTTAGTTTAAGCCTGCTCGCTCTTACCTGCTCGAGTGTCATTCAGCACGTATACCGCAAACCCGTGATACCCGCCCTCTTTGTCTGCGATCGTCCCTCTCTGAGGGCATATCTTCCTTACCTGTCACGTGTAATTGGCGCAGCGCCTAAAACAGGAGAAGCAGGGACGGATGGACGGGGGAAGGAGAAGGATGGAACACGGGATTAGCAGGAGGGGGGCTAGGAGCAGGAAACACGCGGCAGAACCAGCGGGCAAATCGGGCGGGCAAACCCACACAGTCGGGTCGGAAGGCGGGCCCAAGCGGCCAGGTCGAGCAGGCGGGTTGCTGAAGCGTGAGTACTGCATGAATCGCGAGGAGGTCTCGAGCGATTTCGCGACTCCAAAGTGAATCGCCAGAGAGACCAGAGCGAGAGCGCGATTCCTGAGCGTCGAGGGCGCGGCGTTTGAACAAATTGCGAGAAGTCCCACGCGAGAGAGCGATTCCTGTATAGAAGTCCCGCGCAAGAGCGTGATGTTGGAATGAATTGTGAGGAAATATCAAGCAGGAGCCGCTGATGATGTTCGGCGGCGAGCGAAGGGGGGAAGTGAGAAGGGGCGGCCCTTCTCAGAAGGCTCGAAAGTCACCGGGCCTTCTGAGAAGTTTTCGAAGCCTTCCGCGAAGACAGGAGAACCTCCTCAGAAGGTGCGAGGGCTTCTGAGAAATTCGGCCGCCTTCTGAGAAGATATTCTCCTTCTCATTTCCCCCCCCCCCACGCTCGCCGCCGAGTTGTAAACTGGGGGCCTACATCACAATTTGGTCACCCTATACTTCCCCTTGCAAAAAACAAGGCTTGAGTTCCTGGAAGAGCACTTCAATTGAGAAAACACAATGATCACCTGGCAGGGGCGATCAACAATAATTGTTCATTAGCCCAGAGAATTCAACATCAATAACGTTGAGACGGCTCGATCTTATCTGCTTGCGTGCCATTCAGCACGTGTATGCCAAACCCTCGATGCCAGCCATATTCGTCTTCGGTCGTGCCCCGCTTGGGGGTATATAATCCTGCCGCGTATAGTTTTCGCAGTCACTACAACAGGGGAAGGAAGGAGGGAAGAGACAAGGGGGAGGGAGAAGGAGGGAACAGGAGAGAGATTTGCAGGAGGAGGGTTAGGAGCAGCGGCAAGAGTGGCAGAACCAGACGGGCGGGTCGGGCGGGCGGGCCCTAAAAGGGCAGATCGGGCGGACGGGCCCAGACGGCCGGGTCGAGCGGGCGGGTCGCTGAAGCTTCAATCCAACACGAATCGCCAGGAATTTTCGAGCAATAGCGCGATTCCCAAGTACATCGTGAGGAACTCCAAAGCGAGAGCGTGATTCTTGAATCTTAAAGGCACGGCGCTTTTTCCCTACCTAGGCTCTGCCTGGAGGGTTCTTACTCGCTGCGCTTAAAGGGGCCGGGCAGTGTTCCTCGCCCCGGGCGGTTCCCCCAGCATCCGCCCCGCGGTTCCCCCAGTTGCGCCCCCTTAGCTTAGCTTTGCTTATCTCATCTTAGCTTAGCCTAGCTTAACTTAGCTTAGCTTAGCTCAGCTTAGCTTAGCTTAGCGCAGCGCAGCATTAGCATTGCATAGCATAGGATATCATAGCATAGCATATCATATCATCTCATATCAGATCATAGCATAGCATAGCATAGCATAGCATAGCATAGCATAGCATAGCGCAGCATAGCATAGCGCAGCATAGCATAGCATTGCATATCATAGCATAGCGCAGCATAGCATATCATAGCATAGCATAGCTTAGCTTGGCATACCACAGCGCAGCATAGTATAGCATAGCATAGCTTAGCATAGCATAGCGCAGAATAGCATCGCATAGCATAGCACAGCAAAGCATAGCATAGCATAGCGCAGCACAACATCCACTATTGCTGCTGCTACTACTACTACTACTACTACTACTACTACTACTACTACCACCACTACTACTACTACTACTACTACTACTACTGCTACTGCTACAACTACGACGATGAGGAGAAGGAGGAGGACGGCGTTGACCGCTCCTACTAATGTTGCTTTCCTAGAGGCTCCGACTCCTAGGTAGGGTCGCACTGGGATGAGATCAATCGTGGGGAAATACCACGCCAGAGCGCGACTCCTGTAGAACTATGAGGAAACCCGCGCGAGAGCACGAGTTTAAAACACATAGTGTGGACGTATCAGGCGGCAGCCGTTGTCGTTGTAAACTTGAACCCGACAACGCAATTTGAGAACCAAGCCTGCCAAGACTTTCCCTGATAACAACAGGGTGCGAGTTCCAGGAGGAGCACTTTGATTGAAAAACACAATGTGCACCGAAGGGGGGAACAACGATCATTACTCTTGAACAACAACAACAACAACAACAACAACAACAACAACAGCAGCAACAACAACAACAACCACCACAGCAACAACAACAACGACAACAAGAAGAAGTTTAAGACTGAGCGCTCTTACTGGCACGCGCGTCTTGTATTCTGTATACCCCAACCCTTGATACCCGCCCACTTCGCCTTCGATCGCACCCCCTTTCAGGGGGAATATCTTCTTCGTCGGCCACTGACTGAAATGCGCGGAACTTTCGAGGGAGAGCGCCGGTCCTGAATTCGGGGGCCTCGCTGGCCAGGGGTTCCATAATACACATTGAAAAATATCAAACCCTTGTCGCCGTGTCTGGGCCTCCACCAGCTTGCCTGAATTACGAGAAAGGCTGGAGGGAGAGCGCCTCTCTTGAATTCGGGGGCCTCTCTGGCCAGGGCCTCTGCGAATACATCTTGAGGAAGTATCGAACAATAGCTCTTATCTATGTAGTTGGGTCTCCACCAATTTGACAGAATCACGAGGAGGTTTCCAGCGCGAGCGCCGTTCCTGAGTTCGGAGGCCTTCCTGGCCAGGGGTTTTCGGAGCAAATCGAAATGAAAAATCGAACAGGAGCCCTTTTCGTCGTGGCTGGGCCTCCGCCAACTTGGCTGAATTCGGGGACCTCTCTGGCCAGGGTGTCTCGGAGTAAATTGTGAGGAAGTATTGCGCGGAAGCCGTTGTCGTTGCAACCGGCCTCCAACGGCACGCACTTACAATCAAGCCCGCGTTCGAGCGGGAGCCTCGTTTTCGGAGGAATTGCAGTCGGCGTCGAGGCGAGAGCGCGCGGAACCCTTTCCAGAAATCAACAATACATAAAAAAAATAGAAATGGACGGTGCGCCGGATGTCCCCGGGGGAGGGGGGGACCCCCCCTTTCCCCGATCCGTCGTCGGGGACCCCCCCCCTCCCCCCCTCTCCCGATCCGACGTCGGGGAACCCCCCCTCCCCTCCCCCCCCCCTTTCCCAGTCCGTCGTCGGAGAAGACCCTCCCCCCCCTTCCCCCCTGTCAAAAAGGGGAGGGGGCGGTCCGACCCCCCCCCCTCCACTCCTTTGGCCGCCAAATTCGAGCCCCCCTCCTCCCCGCCTTTCGCACCCGGTCTCCGCACCCCAGCCCCGACCACCACTTAACACTCATCCTCACCCTTCCACTAACCCCCAACCTTAAAACTAAACCCAAACCCTAGCCCCAAACAGCACTCATTACGCACTACTCACTACCCACAAATCACTACTCGCTACTCACTACTCACTTCTCACTACTCACTAGTCACTACTCACGACTCACGACTCACTACCCACGGCTCACGACCCACTACCAACTACCCATTACTCCCTACTCCCTACACACTACTCGGTACTCACTACAAACTACTCACTACTCACTACCCACTACCCAATATTAACTACTCACTAGACACAACTCACAACTCACTACTCACTAATCACAAATCACTACTCACTACCCACTGACCACTATCCACTACTCACTACTGACACTTCCCTACGCACTACTCACTGCCCACAAATCACTACTCACTGTCCACTACTCGATACTCGCTACCCCCTACACCCTACACGGTACTCACTACTCACTACTCGCTACTCCCAACGCCCTACTCGCTACCCTATACGCACTATTCACTATCCACTACCCCACTACTCACTACTCACTACTGAGTACTCACAGTCACTACTCACTACGCACTGCCCAAAACTCACTACTCACCATCCACTACTCGCTACCCAAATTCCCCCCAACAAAAAAAAAAAAACCACAAAAACACACACACACACACACACACACACACAACCACAACAACAACAACAAACAAACAAACAAACAAACAAACAAACAACTCTACGCACTGATCGCTACTCACTACTCACTACTCACTAGTCACTAGTCGCACCTCGCTACTCACTACTCACTACTCACTACTCACGACTCACTACTCGCTAGTCACTACTCACAAATTTCTACCCGCAACTCCCTACTCACTACCCACTATTCCATACCCACTTCTCGCTTGTCACTACTCACTACTCACTACTCACTACTCCCTACTCCCTACTCACTATTCACTACTCACTACTCACTACTCGCTAATCCCTACTCCTACACACTACTCCCTACTCCCTATTCACTACTGACTCCTGACTACTCCCTCCTCATTACCCACTACCCGCAAGGTCCTACTCGCTACTCACTACTCACTACTCGCCATTGACTACTCGCTACTCCCTACTCGCTACTCGCTACTTGCTAATCACCACTCGCTAGTCACTACTCTCTACTCACTGCGCACTACTCACTACTCACTACTCACTCCTCGCTATTCGCTGCTGTGTACTCCCTCATCAATACTCCCTGCATAATTCTCACTATGCACTACTCATTACACACTGCTCACTCCTCACTACTCACTACTCATAATTCCTTACTCTCTACTTCCTTCCCACTACCCACTACCCACAACCCACTACCCACTACCCACTACTCACTAATCTCTACGCGCTACTCACTACTACCACTACGCATTACGCACCACTACTCACTATCAAATACCCACTACTCACCCATCGCTACTCAGAACACTCCACTCTCTACTCACTACCCGAGAGGCCCCGTTCCCCAGCCCCTTGTCGGCGCAGAAGGAGGGGAGGGGGGGGGGGTCGAACCTCTCCCCCCATTCCAATGCCAAAGGGGAAAGGGGGAGGGGTCTGGACCCGCCCCCCTCAAAGGGGGGAGGGGGGGGTCGGACACCCTCCCCTTTGAGGGGGGGAGAGGGGAGGGGGCGAAAATCTCACCCCCCTTCGAAGGGGGGGAGGGGGGGGGGGGGGTTCTGCGAGCACACCCCCCTTTTGTGCATTCAAGGCCATCCACCGGCGCGCTGTGTAGAAATGAATTGCGCACAACAACATCAACAACACACACATCTACAACAACAACGATAATGTGAGACTGTTCGCTCTTACCTGCTCGAATGTCTGTCAACGCGGATGTTCCCCCTCTTTGTCTTCGATCGTGCCCCTTTGGGGGGGGGCACCTTTCTTCCCTGCAGGCCGGGCCCCGGCAAGCGGCGGGCCGGCCGCGGACCGTCGGCCTGACCAGCGGCAGCGCTGATCGGCGGCAACCCGACCCCAAGAGGGACGGACAGAGGACCGACCACGGCGATGACGACGACGTCGGCGACGAGAACGTCGACGACGGCGACGACGACGACGGCGACGGCGACGACGACGAGCGAAAGCGAGAGCGAGAGAGAACGACAGCAGGGCCACGAAGGGCACGAAGTAGGCCACGAAAGGCGACAGCGGGAACACGAAGGGAATGAGCATGGGGCCACGAAAAACGCGCACAAGCGAGGTCCACGAAAGGCAGATAATGCGGGGCCACGGAAGGCTACGACGGGGCAACTGAAAGTAGCAACTGGCCACGCAGGAAAGCGAGGAGGGCACAAAGGGCGTCAACGGGGCCACGAAGGGCATGCACATGGGGCCACGACGGGCGCGAACGAGCGGGGGCCACGAAAGGCACACGCGCATTGCGCCGCGGAGGGCAAGGAAGGGGCCGATGAGAGCAGCAGCGGGGCCCCGAAGGGCAGCGAGGGGGCCACAGAGGGCGACAGCGGGGCTGCGAAGGGCATGCATATGGGGCCACGACTGGCGCGAACAAGCGGGGGCCACGAAGGGCATGCATATATGGAGCCACGAAAGGCAGCGAGGGGGGCACGAAGGGTTGCAACGGGGCCACGAACGCCAGCGAGGTGGTCACGAAGGGCTGCAACGGGGCCACGAAGGGGAACGAGGGGGCCACGAGGGGCTGCAACGGGGCCACGAACGGCAGCGAGGGGGCACGCATGGCTGCCACGGGGCCACGAAAGGCAGCGACAGAGCCACGAAGGGCTGCAACGGGGCCACGAAAGGTAGCGACGGGGCCACGAAGGGCTGCAACGGGGCCACGAAGGGCAGCGAGAGGGCCACGAAGGGCTGCAACGAGGCCACGAGGGGCAGCGAGGAGGCCACGAAGGGCTGCAACGGGGCCACGAAGGGCAGCGAGGAGGCCACGAAGGGCTGCAACGGGGCCACGAAAGGCAGCGACGGGGCCACGAGGGGCTGCAACGGGGCCACAAAGGGCAGCGAGGGGGCCACGAAGGGCTGCAACGGGGCCACGAAGGGCGGCGAGATCCCGATTCCAAAATAATCGGTGAGGGAGTCCTAAGGAACAGCGCGACTCCTGGGCGCCTGAGTGTCGGGAGCGCGGCGCTGGAGTAATCCCACCAGCCCTTTGGGCGTGAGTGGTTTAGCGAGCTCTCTCTGTTCTCAACCCCCTTCTTCCCCTTCGGGGAGGGGTTTACCCCTCCCCCTACCCCCCTCCCCCTGGGCCTGGAGAGGGCGTTCCGCGGGTCGTTGGAGGGGTCTTTTTCGACTCCTGGGAGGGCGAAAATGCGACACCCCTCAGGAGGATTCTGGCCCCGACGGGGGGGAGGAGAAAAGTGCTCGCCCCATCTGTGATCGATCGCCCGACAGATGGCCCCAAGATTCCTCCCAGACCCCTCCCAAAGAGCCCCAAGAGGCCCCAAGAGGCCTCCAAGAGGCCTCCAAGAGGCCCCCAAGATGCCCCCAAGAAGCCCCCAGGAGGCCCCAAGAGGCCCCCCCGAGGCACCCAAGACGCCCCTGGAAGCCCCTGGAGCCGCCAAGAGGCCCCCAAGACGCCCCAAACGGCCTCCAAGAGGCTCCCAAGAGGCCCGAAGAGGCTCCCCCAAGGCACCCAAGACGCTCCTAGAAGCCCCTGGGGCCGCCAAGAGGCCCCCAAGACGCCCCAAAAGGCCTCCAAGAGGCTCCCAAAATACATCGACTACTACTACTACTACTACTACTACTACTACTACTACTACTACTACTACTACTACTACTACTACTACTACTACTACTACTACTACTACTACTACTACTACTACTACTACTACTACTACTACTACTACTATTACTACTACTACTACTACTACTACTACTACTACTACTACTACTACTACTACGACTACGACTAATACTACGAGTACTACTCTACTACTACAACTACAACAACTACTACTACTACTACTACTACTACTACTACTACTACTACATCTACTACTACAACTATTACAACTACTACTACTACTACTACTACTACTACTACTACTACTACTACGACTACTACTACTACTACTACTACTACTACTACTACTACTACTACTAGTTCTAGTTCTACTACTACTGCTACATCGCTGTGGTCGTCGTCTCCGCTAAATCCCTCTTGCCCCCCACCGCTTTATCCCCCTCCTCCTCCGCCTCGCCCTTCCCCCGCCCCCACCACAAGGAGGATGCACAAGGAGGCGAGAGGAAGGAGGAGCAGGGGATGCTGTTTTGAGATGGGCTGGTGGGGATACGCGAAGCGTAAAGAATTTGTAAGAAATTCCAGCGCAAGGGCGCTAATGGGCGCCGTCGGTAAACCGTCAACCTTTCTTACCGCCGGGAGACTCGTAGAGCTTCCTTGCCATATATTACGTCCAAAAGAATTGGCAGAGAACGAGTAGTTGTTCAGCCCGAGCCCGAGTTCAGCACAGAAAACCCACAGCACCTGTCCAGATAACTCGAAGAATACGAATAGGTCCGCGGACCTAGCTCGAGTAGCAGACCGATTTCAGACCTCTGGATGCAACAGTAATCACCAGCTCTGTAGCTATCCTAAATCTCGAGTTAAGTACAGAAAACCGTCAACGCGTGTCAAGATGACTCGAAACGGCCGATCCCGCCGCCACGCTTCTTGGCAGTAATAAGTACCCGATCGAGCTGAGATTAAGACGGCGAGCGGGAAAAAGATCGAAGATGGTCAGAGAAAATACTAGAGCTCAAACGAATTATTGAATTTCGAGAACATAATTTTCAACCGAGCAAACTGGGCGCCGGCGGTAAGCCGTAAACCTTTCTTGCCGCCGGGAGACTCGTAGAGCTTCCTTGCCACGCATTATGGCCAAAGAGTTAGCAGAGAATGAATAGTTTTTCAGCCGAGCGCTGATAGCACACTGATCTCAGGCGTCTAGATACATTTCACAATTGCCCCTAGTAATTCCCTTCCCATTGCTGTGCTGAAAAGACCCAAGCCAAGCGTCTAGATACTTCAGACTAGCGCACCTCATGATTTTCTTCTAATTAATGTGCCGAAGAGCTCGCAAGCTCATCAGCAGCTAGAGTTAAGTGAAGAAATTCACAGTCACCTCGAAGAGAAATCGGTCGAATACGAATAGTTTTGCGGACCTAGCTCGAGTAGCAGACTGAGTTCAGGGCTCTAGATGCTACAGCCGAACGCGCCTAATGATGATGAACCGATTATGTGTGCGCACGAGCTCTAACGAATAGTTTCGCGGACTTGGCTCGAGCAGCAGACCAAGTCCAGACCTCTGGATGCAACAGACGAGCGCGCCTGATGTTTCTGAATCGATTTATGTGCGCACCAGCTCTTCAGCTATCCTACAGCCGAGTTAAGTACAGAAAACCGACAGCATCTGTCATAATGACTCGAAGAATACTAATAGGTTTGCAGACCTAGCTCGAGTACACGACTGAGTTCAGACCTCTCGATGCAACAGACGAACGCGCATCATGATTCTGGATTGGTTTCTGTGCGTAACAGCTCTGTAGCTGTTCTACAGCCTGATTTGAATACAGAAAACCGACAGCACCTGTCAAGATGACTCCAAGAATACAAATGGTTTCGCGGACCTAGCTCGAGTAGCAGACGGAGTTCAGACCTCTTGATGCAACAGATCAACGCATCTGATGCTTCTGAATCGGTTTCAGTGCGTACCAGCTCTGTAGCTCTCCTGAATCTCGAGATAAGTACAGAAAACCGTCCACGCGTGTCAAGATGACTCGAAACGGCCGATCCCGCCGCCATGCTTTCTGGCAGTAATATCTATCCGATCGATCTGATATTGAGACGGCGAGCGAAAATAAGATCAAATATCATGGTAAGGATTACTAGAGCTCAAACGAATTATTGAATTTCGAGAACATAATTTTCAACCGAGCAGAAGTCTGCAAAAGGTCCGACGGATTTTCTTGTAAACTAACTCCAGCGCGTTCGAACTGGGCGCCGGCGGTACACCGTCAACCTTTCTTACCGCCGGGAGACTCGTAGAGCTTCCTTGCCACATATTATGGCCAAAGAATTAACAGAGAACGAATAGTTTTTCAGCCGAGCGCTGATAGCAAACTGATCTCAGGCGTCTAGAAACATTTCACTATTGCCTCTGATGGTTCCCTTCTCATTGCTGTGCTGAACAGCTCTGTAGCTCATCTGCAGAACAAGTAAAACCAAGAAAAACATTCCATGTCCATGAAAAGTAACAGCTTCGCGGACCTAGCTCGAGTCGCAGACCGAGTTCAGACCTCTCAATGCAACAGACGAACGCGCATGGTAATTCTGAATCCCGTTCTGTGCGCACCAGCTCTGTAGCTGTCCTAAATCTCGAGTTAAGTACAGAAAGCTGTCAACGCGTGTGAAGATGACTCGAAACAGCCGATCCCGCCGCAACGCTTTTTGGCAGTAAAAGGTACCCGATCGAGCTGATATTAAGACGGTGAGTGGGAATAATATCGAATATGGTAAGAAATACTAGAGCTCTAACGAATTGTTCAATTTCGAGGACAAAATTTTCAACCAAGCAAAAGTCACCAAAAGTTCCGCCGAGATTTTTCTTCCCAACTAGCTCTCCAGCGCGCCGGAATTACTCTTAAGCTTCCAGCAACTAGCTAAGGGAAGCTCTACGAGTTACTGGAAGCCGGCGGTAAACCCTAGACCAAGTTACCGCAGGCAGTCTCGTAGAGCTCTTTGATCGCGCGGCGCTGCTTTGAACACATAGAAGAAGATCCCTGAAGATAATCTGACGAACTCGGAAAATTACGATTTTTCGCTGGTCCCCCTAAGTGTTTTCATCATAGTATTCAAGCTACAGACCTGAAAATTGGACTGGCAGACGCGGCATAACCCACTACACGTGAGAAAAATCGGCTCTTAAACGAATTTTCAAATTTCGCACAAACATAGAAAAACCGATCTCTTTTGGTCGGGTCTGCCAACTTGGTAGCGCCCAAAACCCGGATAGCAAAGAGGCACTCACACAAAAGAGCACACGCACATGAGCACGCACGCACGGGCACACACATACAACACGAGGACACACACGCACGCCAGCATGCTCAGCACACACGCACACACACACAAACGCACACACACACACACACATCCACGCGCAGAGGTCGAAACACACGCGCTGAACGCGCACGCACACACACACACAAACACGCAACTTCTCACATACACACCCACGGACACGCACACGCACACAAATCACACAAGCACACGCACCACGCGCCCCCGGCCTCCCCGCCGGCGCTCCGGAGGGGGGAGGCACCGCCCCATTTTGGGGCCGAACCTCCCTCCACTCCAGCCACTCCGCCCTCGCGGAGCGACGGAGGGAGGGGGGGGGGGGGAGGGGCAAAGCGCGGGGGCGCCAGCGCCGCGCGCGCACACAGGCAGACACACACACCCACACTCACACGCATACACACGCGCACAGGACACAGAGACACACAGACACACAGACACACAGAAACACAGACGCACAGACACACACACAGACACAGAGACACACACGGACACACTGACACACTGACACACAGACGCACTCACTCACAGACACAGAGACACAAAGACATACAGACACACAGGTACACAGACACACAGACACACAGACACACAAACACACAAACACACAGACGCACAGACACACAGACACACAGACACACAGAGACGCAGACACAGACGCACAGACACACAGACACACAGACACGCATACACACGGACACGCATACACACACAAACAGGCACACGGACACACGGTCACACAGACACACAGACACACACACACACACAGACACACTGACAAACACTGACAAACACTGACACAGTGACACAGTGACACACTGCCACTGCCACACTGACACGCTGACACACAGACACACAGACACACAGACACACAGCCACACAGACTCAGAGACACACAGGCACACGACACACAGACGCAGATACTCACAAAAGACACAGACACACAGACACACAGACACATAGACAAAAAGAAACACAGACACACGGACACGCAATCCTCGAAGTCGCCGAGCCTCCACCGCCCACCGACGAGGCTGGCGACGCCAAGGTCGCGCTGGCCCCCCAGAACCGTCGGCAGCGGCGGCCGCTCCCGCAGAAAGATGCTCACGCCCACGCGCAAACACCCGCACACACACACGCACGCAAACACTCACGCAGACACAGACACACACACACACACGCACACACACACACACACACACAAACGCACACCAGCACACACGCATGCCAGACACAGACACACAGACACGCTGACACACAGACACACAGACACACAGACACACAGAAACACGGACACACAGACACAGTGACACACAGACACACAGACACACAGACACACAGACACACAGACACACAGGCACACAAGCACACAGGCACACGGACACACGGGCACACAGACACACAGGCGCACGCACACACAGACACAGAGACACACAGACACACAGACACTCGGACACACAGACACACAGGACACACAGACGCACCGACACACATACACACAGGCACACAGACACACAGGCACACTGACACACAGGCACACAGACACAAAGACACAAACACAAGAACACTCAAACACACAGACACACAGCCACACAGACACCCCTCCCTCCCCCGCGACCCCCATGCGGCCCTCTACGCACCCCGCCCCTCGCCACTCTCGCCGGCGCTCCGGGGGGGGGAGGCTGGCTGGCTGGCAACGACTCTCACGGGCCTGACGGCCCAGTCGCAGTGTCCGTCTCGGCAGAGACTCTTATTTGCATGATCGTGCGAGTCAAAACCGTGCCAAACACACGGACAGGTGACAAGAGCGAAGCTCATGAGATATCATCCGCGTCAAACACGCGGGCAACACAACAACGAACCAGCTCTTATTCATCCGTGTGAGCACAATCTTTCACAATCCACGATCAAGTAAAGTAAGACTCAAACTCACCAAGCAAACGAACAATGTTGTGTACCGTACACTCTGCTGCAGATAGTTCAGCCTGTGTGACTGTGCTCTCTGACGGAATTAACCATGCTTTTTCCCAGACGAGCTGCCAGGACACGGTCGAAAACTTACCCTCTATCCTGTCGGACCTGGATATGAACGCCGCCTCGAGCCATGCACCACATCCTACTCCATCCTCAGATTTACCGCCATCGAAGGACCCCCTCAATGCGATAGGTGTTATATGTCCATATGTGTGTGTCATGCAAAAAGAGCGCTTCCATTCATGTGATCTGCCCTCGCGGGCATCATGTGTGAGTCGATCTGCGTGCTCATTTACTTCGCGAAACTCATGCTTAAAAGGATCCCTGCCATTCGAAGGTGCCCGAACTCCATAGATCTCCGTCAAACTGCTCATGATGTCAATGATATAGCCTATTCTTTTTCGATACGTGTAATCTGTTACCACCCACTTCCCTAGGAGCCAGGATATGATAAGAAGAGAATCCCCACATATCTCCACTCCAAAACCATGTGTTTTGAAATCCCATTCTGTTGCTTTCATGTTTGTTAGTGCTAGACGTCTGGCGATGACTTCATTCTGGACCTCCTCCTCCTTCCTCCTCCGTTTGCGTGTTGCCTCATTTCCACCCTCCTCTTCCATATCATACACTGTGCGTCTCACTCCTGATCCTTTAACCTTTGACTGGAACAAACGGAACTTCTCCTCACCAACCGTAGATAGTGCAAACTCTCTCCAGCTTTCAGGCTGGAAATCTCTCCACCACTGATCACCCCAATATTTTTCGAAAGGGTAGTGCCATGTATGTAGACCCGTCGCGTCAATCCCTCTTTTCCTTTTGCGGTAGCTGCCCTCCTCTGCCCGTTTTCTTTTTGAGTTATACCTGTGCATGATATCCCCGAAATTCTGCCGCCATTCATCATATCGGACTCCGTATGCAAGCATTGCCAACCTTGAGTCCCTCCATGCTCTGTCGCTCTGCGGCATATCATGAGGTAGATATTTTGCAAATGACACCACATCTAACGCAAGCAACCACTGGCGTTACAAGAATTTTTGCACCAGCGACTGATACCCGTGATCATGAAAAGCTTTCCTACATCGGCTGTACTTCCGATGTGTATACTCGCCCCACGGCTCATCAGGAAGATGTCTCGTTCTCAATATTCTGAGCAAACATTCTCCCTCAAACACATGAAGTCTCTCAATCGAACTTCCATCTGCAGCCACTCCATCTAATCCATGCAATACTGTCGACTGAACAAGCTGCTGATATCTAGAATACTTTTCCCCCAATGGTATATATCTGCTGGTATAAAACTTAATGTCAACATAGAAAGCCTGTCTTCCTTTGTCCAATCTGTACGCTACATCCGCATGATATCGAGGAAATATGGCTGGAATACAAACTCCTAGAAGATGAACCTCAGCCCTTCTGCGAAATCTCAACTCACGTTCTGGGTCCTGAAATCCTTTGATCACCAGGTCCATGGTCGGAACGATATGTCCATTCTCAACATACTCCAGAGGTTCACCGAAAACTAGATACTCCAGAGACGCCTCTTTCCATCGCATACTGTATTTCTCAAGTGAGCGTGTCATTGCCAACATCATCTGAGCCAAATCCGACGCCGAGTTCGCCAAGACAACGATGTTATCAGCACATAAGGCATGATTCAAGTAAATCGACGCTGTTTCGACGCCCTCATTTTCGCCTCTCGCACTCGCTCGGAACTCGACCCTATACCCCAACTTCTGTTCGTCCCATTTCTCGAACAGTTCCCCCACATCGCCACGGCAATACAATTAAAGGCAAACGGTCCTTCAGGTCCGCCCGTACGTATACAGCGATCCCAGGACACCTTTGAGAACTGCTCGAAGTCGAGATTCTCACACGAGATCTCAACATCACTATAAACCAGGGATTCAATCATCGCATGTTGGATAACATATGGTATACTACAATATGCCATGGCAGAACTGAAGTTAGCAACCGTACAGTGATCAAAAGCTTGATAAACATCAGCGAGAGCAACATGTAATTGATCATCTGCGTGCTGATATTTGCTAGCATGTTGACCTAAATGTTTCAACGCAGTCGTAATCTCATATGGCCTACGTCCTTTCACAAACCCATACACACCAAATCTACGAAACAGCCCCACCTCCTCCATGTAATCCTCCGCTAACTTGACCACACACATAGAATAGAGCTTAGATAACGCATTTTGGATACACAGTAGTCTCGTTTCCTTTGCATCCGTGGTGTTTTGATTTTTAGGCATCACACTCACTATGATCTCCCTCCAACAATCAGGATACGGAATCTGTCTATGGAACACAGCCTCGAATATCCGTCGCACCTCTCTCAACGTTTTCCACGACAATCGAAGGAGCATCTCTGCAGACACTCCATCAGTCCCCGTCGCGCGATTACGCTGCATTCTTCCCCTGCAGCAAAGCACACTCGCCAGCGCGATGGTGCGCGGTGGAGCCTCCAGCTCCGCAGCCTGTCTGAGAGACTGCAGCACCTCTAAATTGGCAACACGAGTCTGGGCACACGATACCTTATTCATGAGCATCTGCCAGATAACTTTGTTCCATACCTCTCTACCCTCCACTCCTTCCAAGTTATAGAGACGGTTTCTCATCCTTTTCCTTGACGGTGGTAATTCATACTCCAAACGAAGACGGCGGTATAGACGGCGATAGCCATTCAAAACTTTTGTGATCTGTTTTCTTTCTGGCCCAGGTGGGGTTCCCCTACGGAGTTCAATCAACCTTTGGAGTCTATAAGGGCGTACAGGTTGTTTAATACCATTGTCATCTCTTGTCTTATATTCCACCTCATCCCGAGTAAAGCTCGATTTAATCTGTCGTGACAAACAACGGGCCCCTAGAGGATTACCACTTACTGAGGAACATCTGGCATTGTCAACAAACGAGTCCATCGAAGCTCTCGCGATCATCTCATCCGTGAACGTGTTTGGCTCATATCCCACATAGCTTTTATCACGGGGTTTAGCAGAGTACCGAGGACAACGAACAACATGGGAACGAACACAAACTTCCAGGAGTTTATGATCACTCAGACGGGATCGCTGAGTCTTCCCTCCCCTGTGCAAACGAAAGGATGCCTTACAATCAATAACCTCCCAACCATGAGGAACCAGAACGTAATCTAATACTCGTGGCCGCAACTCTGGTGCTCTAACAAGGCGGCTGTGTGCTCGTGCGTAGCTCCCCCACGTCACTGCACGGTCGCCGAAAGTGTTGGCAGCACAGAGCCCATACGATTGCATAAAGCATTCCAGCGCATGCCTCATCCTCCATCTGTCGTTCTCCCTCCTCCTCTCCGCCGTGCTGTCGCCTCCTTCCTCCTTTCCATCCACACCACTTCCTGTCATAAGGTATTCTACTCCTCGATGAACTCCCGTACTCCTCCCCGCCAATTCCACATTGGCATCAACGCAGACAATGATACAAGCACCTGGTAGCTTCGTGGCAACCATCTCCCTGAGGACCATATTGAGGTTGGTCAGGGTTCGCTGCCACATAGCAAAAGCATTCGGGATCGAAACATCTGGAAGGTACATGCTAGTGATCACCAGCCTCGAAGTAGCAGTCTTGAAGCCTCCTACGACGAAACGAGGATACGAGCATACGAATTCTTTGATACAGCATTTCCATGCATTGTCGAGTACTAGGGCAGCTTTCCCACATGATGAAACTCTCTGGTCCCAACCTAGACGTTGAATCTCTGCCTTGGGAAGAAAATCACTCTCTTGCAACGCGAACAAGCCTCCATGACAACTACGAAGTTGTCCCAATTTCGGGAAGGCTTGGCTTGGCTTGGAGTCGACTGAAGCGGGCTCTCAGAGCCCAGTCGCAGTGTCCACACGGCAGCGTCAGCTGTTACAATTCAGCCTGTACAGTACACAGCGCGAAGCGCACAGATATGCAACAAGCACAGACATCAACATGAAAAGAGACGGCATACACGCGAAAGACGAGCTGTGGCTGCGAGCAGCCGTTCCGCGGCACTCAGTTCAGCTTGAGTAACAGTGCATGTATCGCTCAGACACCAGGCCTCTCTGTACACCTCCGTCCAAACACAGTCGTTAGTATTTGTCCGAAACCCGATATCAAGCCAGCAACCACACCCAACTCCAAAGGCCGAGACGCCACCATCCCAGGCACCCCGAATGGCAACGACATTCATCGTGTTAGTAAAAATAGAATCGTACGACTCTTTGATATAAGTATGGCCCTCGCGGGCCTCATGTGTCAGTGTGTCAGCTCTCTCATTGTTTTCCCTAAAGATATGCTTCACAATGTCCCGTCCCTTCATAGGTGGTCTCCCTCCCTCCTGTACACACATGTTGTACAACTGATCTTGCAAGTTGGCGACTCGTTTGCGATAGTCCACCTGTTCACATGCCCACACACCGTTGATCCACGACACAATCAGCAGGCTATCCCCGCAGATCTCCAGAGGTAGTCCAGGAGTGGTGAAATCCCAGACCGTCTCGCGCATGTACGACAGTGCAATACGTTTGCTGAGTCTCAGGTTCTCCTCCTCCTCCATCCTTCTTCTCTTGGGCTCACTTTCCTTCTTCTCCTGGGCTCTCTTCGGGAAGGCGCCGCCCCATTTCGGGGCCAGCCCTCCCTCCACTCCAGCCACTCCGCCCTCGCGGAGCGCCAGGGGAAGGGGAGGAGGGGGAGGGGGAAAGCGCGGGGCTCACACAGACGAGGACACGCACACACGGACACACAGACACACAGACACACAGACAGAGAGACACACGGACACACACGCACAGAGACACACAGACACACAAACGCACAGACACACAGACATACAGACTCACAGACACGGACACACAGACAAACAGAGACACATATACACAGACACACAGACACACAGACCACCGACACACAGACACACAGCCACACAGCCACACAGACACGCAGACACACAGACACACAGACACACAGACACACAGAAACGCAAATACACAGACATACAGACACACAGACACACAGACACACAGACACACAGACACGCAGACACACAGACTCACAGACACACAGACACACAGGCACACACTCAGAGAGCCGCCGTCGAGGCGCAGCACTCAGAGAGCCTCCTCCGACAGCGCCACAATCGTTGGCTCGATCACCACGTCATCTCTTTCCGGGCGCAGACGGAACTAACGTCTGTCGCAGCTTCTCGTCAGTCCACCTGCCGATGCTGACGGTCACGTCCTCCTGGCGTAATCGGGAGGCTCCGGCGACCTGGCCGAGCAACTCCTGCCGCTTGTTGTGCTCGGCGATGCCCAAGCGCGTCCGCCGTTCTTCAGGATCCTCCTGCCGCGCGCGCTCCTCCGCGGCAGCGGCGGCGATTTCCCTCGCGGTCGCGCGCCCGCCACGCCCCCCGCGCTCGCCGCCCGAGGATGGCTCCGAAGCCGCAGTGGTTGCGCTAGCCAATCCAGCACCCTCCCCGCCCCCTGTCGGCGCCCTCGCGGCGACGCCATCGCTGCCGGGCACCGCGCCAGCCTCAGCCGCGGGCGCCGCACGCGGGGCCTTGCCTGCGTTCTTCTCCTTGAACACCTTCAACTTTCCCTCCGGGATGGGCCCGTCCACACGCCCATGCCAACCATCTTTGTGCTGCTGCTTGAAATGCAGCCCGCAAAGATCCCCGCATCCCTGCGTTTGCGCGCTCCCGCATTGCCCGCCAGCTCCGTTCCCCCACGTCCGAGCCATGCACTTCGCGGTGTCAATTTTTTCTGGCGTAAAGCGCCGCCATTCGTCCCCCGCGAGCGACGCCCCCGCGCGTGGCTGGACTCCAGCAGGCACCGGGTCCGCGGACGGAACGCCAGCGGCCCTGCAAGCGTCGTCGTCCTCGTCGCCCGCGCGGCCCGGAGCTGGCGGCGACAGCCCGCGCTTCTTGCCCCTGCGCGATGGTGGCTGCGGCTGCCCCCCGCCACCCGCCCGACGCCGCTTGCCCGGTGGCTCGCCACCCGACGCCTGCTGCCCAGCGGGCGCACTCGGCGGCGCAGACGGCGCGGCAGCGGCGCTGGAAGCAGCGCCGCCGCCGCCGCTTCCGCTCCCCGCAGACCCCGCCGCGCGCCCGCCTGCATGCCCGAGAGGCGCAGTCGGCGGAGCCGGCGGCGCACCAGACGGTCCCGCACCAGCGCTGCCGCTAGCGCCCCCCGCAGACCCCGCCGCCGCGCGCCCGCCGTCTCCGCCCCGCGGACCCGCCCTGCGCACATACGCAAACACATAGGCGCCAATGTGCACCTGGTGGTTTCCGGCGATCTGCGCCCAACTCTGGAGCTGGATAGTACTGTCGTCGAATTTGACGTATTCGTTCACGCCCACGGATGCATACGCATAATAATGTCCGCTCGTCGCGCTATCGCCCTAGTGCACCACGACCCCCGAGAAATCGCACTCGCACTCGGAATCCACAGGCCGCAGAATCTGAGGAAAGCGCACAGGGCGTCTGTCGTACCACTGGCCTATCACCCGCTCCACGATCACGAAGAGCACCGGCGGCGACCGCTCCAAGCGATTGCCTGTATATACCCTGATGCCTTGACAGACCCAGGCCGCCGCCCTCTGAGCATCATCGAGGTGAGCGTGCGCCGGACATCCTGGCCCTGGCTCACCGACATGCCTTAATCCCAGCCGGATCAAGTCCTCCAGATCGCACGCCCCCCGGTGGTCGGGGCCGAGCAATTCAGAAGGCACCACCTTCAGAAACGTGTTAATCTCCCCCTTGTCCGAACTGGCTGTGCACGCGGCGCATCGCCTCCGCTGCCGAAACGCAATGCCGCAGACGTGCTGCTGGAGCACACTGCGCTGCCCGTGAGCCCCCCTTGCGGTACAAACGGGGTGTTCGGCCTCGGTAACGGCATGGAGGGCGGCCAAGAAGAACTCTGACGCGTCGCATTGCTTCGGTCCCCCTTGCTGATCGAATTCTGTGAATTCTCGCTCACCAAAAAGCCCCGCGCGCGCGGCGGCAGCCAGCGGCGCGTCGGCGTCGACCCCCCCGCCCTGGCCAGAGAGAGCCGTGGCCTCAGCTCCGAGCGCGCACGCCGCGCAAGATGCCGCACCCAGAGGGCACCGCTGGTCGTGAACGTAGAGAAGCCGACGGAAGGGAGCCAGGCGCAGCAGCACTTGCGCGACTGCGCTCACGAAGCAAGTATTGCCGAGGTATGCGATGCCCACGCCAGAGCCGCGGCCGCAGTGCCACTGCAGCTCCATGGTGACCTCCTGGGACACGCCGTAAGCTGCCATGCACAGATCCCGGTCCAGCGGGCGCAGCGCTGGTGGCGCTGCACCATCGCCAACAGTCGCCGCCGCGCGAAACATGTCCCCCCAAAGATCCCTCGGCACTACGGTGCTCCTACCGGCACCGCGGCCGCCACCCGCGCGCCCTCCCCCCGCGAAACAGCGCTCCCCGTCGACGATGCCGCCGCCGCATCTCCGGTCCCCGTCGCGTCACCGCCGCGGCCGCGGCCCCTGCCCCGCCCCGCAAGCCTTGCGTCCGGCGCAATGTATGCCGGTGGCACCGTCAGAGCCTAACCCGGGCGCAGCGCGTGCGAGGGCAGAGGCGTATGCACAGACGCCGCAGGGGCCGCCTCCCCGTCCGAAGGTCGTCGTCGTCCGCCTCACCGACGCCCGCTGAGGTCCCCGCGGCCCGAGACGGGCCCAGCGGCGACGCCCGTGGCACCAGCGGCGGCGCGGGCGCCGAGCTCGACTCCGGGGCCCTCCGCGCGGCGGGCCCATCCCCCACGTCCCAGCCGTACTCCTGCGCCCTCTGCTCGGCGATTTCGAAACTCTCGCGCATCTTTTTTTCAAAGTGTTGGACACCGTCGCGGACGTACTGGGGCGGGCCCCGCTCCAGGATGTCCCAGGGCGGCAGGTTGTAGACGAGCACGCGGTGGGCCACGCGAACGCGACTGAGCATGACGCACAGGTGCAGCCACCAGTCATCGGCGCCCATGTTCATGGGCTTCTGGAGCACCATGGTGGCCGCATCCATGCCCATGCCCTGCGCAGTCTGCACGGTACGAACTTTCTCTGGCAGCAACGGGATCTGGTACCTCGTAACCTTCACCTTCCGAAGCTTTCGCTCGCCCTCGTCTTCGTAGTGATGGTTCCACTCCCAGGACGCCCTGTGCGGCGCGATCTGCACGACCATTTTTCCGAACCCAAAGTCCTTCTCGACGCCATCAAACCTGACGAGGACACCGCGCGGCAAACGCATGCATCGATAATAACCGAGCCGGAGGGCGTCGTGAAGCTTCTTTTCGCGCCAATCCGCGTCTGGCGTCTCGAACTCTCGCGGGTGGAACCTCACGTCCACGACTTCCCCCACGGCGTCCTGGACGATCTGGTGCTTCGCCGACAACTTCACGTTCAACCGCACACGCATGCCGATGTACAGCGGGCACATGCCGATGAGGTGACCAGTGTTGTTCACGTTCGGCACCTGTAGCATGGCCTTGTGATGCTCCGCACCGAATGGCCTTGGAGGCAGGTCCACGGCCTGCACGTACAGCAGCATCTGCCCTTTATCCCTGGCCTCTCGCACGGCCCGATACTGCATCTGCCTGTGCACGGCCTCCCAGGCGATGCCCATCTCGAACCCGTCCTTGACATGGCGGTCCTGCAACCGCTTGTCGTTCTTACCAGGTCGGACCACCCACTTTTGCACCATCCTTTTCTGCTCGGCCGTAAACTTTTTGCCCTGCCTCATGGTCTTCAAGAAGCCGGGCATGAAAGGGCAGGGCGCGTGCGGAGTAACGAGACAGTCCTTGAAGCGGTGCGTCTCGCACAGAAAAAACATCGCGCGGGTGACCCCGTCCAGGAACATGGACTACCCATTGCGGACGTGAACCGGCGCCTCGGGCGACTCGGGCTGCAGCAAGGAAGACCTTCCGCCCTTGCCGCTCACCGGCCCCAACTGATAAAAATCCCCCAGGAACATGACAATCGGAACCTTCCCGAACATGTGGCCCCGCGCCGTGTACAGGTTCATATCGCAATTATACTGAGCCTTACGGGCTTTGCACATGCGAAACGATGCAGCGCCGAGAAGCTGGGGCGGCACCATGGACACCTCCTCCACGATGACGGCCTTGAGGTCGCTCATGCGGTCCACGATGTCATCGACTTTCTGTCCAGACAGCGTTCTGATGTCCATGGCCTGTTGGCCGCTCAGCCCGAAGCCGCTGTGGATCGTCTCCCCCCCGATGACGCGCGCAGCGCTGTTCGACAAGGCCGCGGCGATCTCCGATCCCACGCCGAACACCTCCTTGAGCAGACGTCGCAGCAGTTTACCACCTCCGTCTTCCCCGCCCCGCCCTCCCCGTGCAACAGGAGAGCCATCTGCTCCACTGGCTTAAGGCTTTTTCCGCTGTCCAGATCTTGGTTGCATGCCACGATGGCCTCCACCTGGCCCACGACCAGGGCGACCACCGCCTTCTGCTCCTTATTGAACGTCACGGGGTTCTCCGCCCTGTTCGCCCACTCGTCAAACAGCTTCTCCGCGATGTCGCGCGCCCGCGGCGGCCGCTTCTCGTCGCCAGCAACGGCGGGCGCCGGCGGCCGACCAGGCACGAGCACGGCAGGCGCCGAACCCGCGAGGCCGCTCCGCCCGTCGCCATCCCCAGGCAACCCCTCTGCTCCCTTTTTCCTGTATCGAAACGCCTCCTTCTGCTGTGCTTTGCCCTCCTCGAACTGAGAGTCGCCCAACTCGAAACCGCGGAAGCCGGTCTGCATTCCAGCACTCGCGGCAGCAGGCTGCGGCTCATGGTCTTTCGCATAGCCGTCAAGGAAAATTTTCTTATAGATATTCTTATAGACCAAGCTTTGTGACGACCCACGACTAAGCTCCAACTGGGCCACCGCGGGCACCTCGCTATCCTTGACGGCGAGCGCGGGCATCTGTCGGTGCGCCGCCCACGCTTCGTCCGCCTCGCCCTCGTCCACCTCCTGAGCAAAACCGTCCAGCGCTCCGCCGCCGGCGCCCGCCCCCTCCTCCTGGTCTGCCTCCCCGGCAGGCCGATTCCCCACTGCCTCCAGCTCAGCAGACTGCTCGAAGTCCTTGGCCTCCGGACGGACCTTGGTTCGCGGCCGCCCCTTCGCCTCCGCCTCCACGTCGAGGTTCGTCGCGACCTGGACGGTCCAGCGTGCCATGAACTCGGCGACGCTGGGGCGCTGTGCAAATTGGCCCGGGCCATCCTCTGAGCCCCGTTTCAGATCGATGTCCTCGATCGTGAACCACTTTCCAGCTCGCCGCTCGCACTCCTCGCACTGCCTGGACAACGCCAACTGCTTGGCCCACCACTCCTCCCAGGCAGGCTTATGCTTCCCAGACGCGTCGACACCGGCCCTGTAGGGCGCCCAGGCCGCAGCCCCCTGCTCAGCCAGCTGCAACGGACGAAAGATCACAGACTTGAACAGCGCGTTCACCTCTGCCTCATTCTCCTTCGAAGGCATCGTGAAGCCGAAGAACTTGGGCACCCTGAACGGCGCGCCGACGCGGAGCTTCTGCACTCGGAAGGCGGCAGTTGGGTGCGTGTCCGCGAACGCGTCCGTCTCGAAGTCCTGCGGGTCGAAGTGGAGCGGGTTGGCCTGCGCCGTGTACACGTACATGCCCTCTACCCCACCTACAACAGCCGAAGTTAAGTACAGAAAACTGCGAACACCAGGATTCAACAGACGACCCGCCTGATGATTCTCATTCGGTGTCTTCAAGCATCAGCTTGTAGCTGCTCTATAGCTCGAGTTGACGACAAAAAACCGACAACATTTGTCAAGATGACTCGAAACGACCGATCCCGCCTGGACGCTTTTTGGCAGTAAATGGTACCAATCGAGCTGAGATCAAGACGGCGAGCGGGATTGAAATATTTCATAATTGATTTTAAGAAAGCAGATTTTCATTCCCAGCATTCGTGTCTTAACGTATTATGCGAGCAGTTCGGCACTTTTGAAAGAGTTCTACTAAACATTTGGAGGAACCGAAGTCACAATAACACCGAGAAATGCAAATATGATGCTTTTCTAGAAATGCTCTGAGAAGCCTGCTTTCAATCTGAAGACTCTTACACATACGTGCAAGGAGCTCTACGAGATTCCCGGTGGTGACCAGGTTCACGATGCACCACCGGCGCGAGTACTTTCGCGTGCTAGAGAGATAGTTGGCAAGAACAATCTCGACGGACCTTTTGATGACTTTTAGTCGGTTGAAATTTTTGTTCTCGACAGTTAATTAGTTGTTGGAGTTCTATTCTTCTTTTCTATCATAGTCGATTCTTTGAGATCTTAGCAAATCAGACTTGGTAGCGTTCAAAATCCGAAGAGACCGAACAGCAAAAGTAAAACTGGTAGCGTCTAAAACCCGGAGAGCAAAGAGAACACACACTCGAAAGCGTTCCTGTCGAGCCCCCGGACGCTACTGTGAAACGCTTCCGGGGCTCTGGGGGCTCACCTGCAGCACTCACCAGTAAACGTCTCCATGCGTGCCTGCACGCGTGCAGGAACGCGTGGACGCTTGCCGGAAGCTCTCCTGGACTCGCTGTTGGGACGAGCGAGGCGCTGCGAGAATTCTGGAGCGGCCGAGATGGGCTTCTGGCGGGCACCACCACCGTCCGGCTTCTAATCTAAGTGGCAGCAGCGGTGAACCGTCAACCTGGTCACCAGCAGGAACCTCGTAGAGCTCTTTCCACGCCTCAGACTGCTCAGAGTCGAAAGAGAGACCTTCTGACGCATTTCTAGAAAAATTGAACGTTGATTTTTTTCATGTCGAGATGAAGTTGGTTCCGCCAAGTGTTTTGATAGTAAATGTGCGCCTACGCAGCTCATATTAAGACGAAGAAGCCTTCATAGTCAATCACAGGCGCAAAAAATCTGCTTCCTCAACAACAAGTGTCAAATATCTTTCAAATCTTAGCAAAACCCACCCAAAGTCACCACATCTTCTTTTCTCGCCGGGTCGACCAACTGGCGCCCGCGGTGAACCGTCAACCTGGTCACCACCGGGAACCCCGTAGAGCTCCCTCGACGCGTAAGAGTGCTTAGAATCGACAGAGAGAGCTTCTGGAAGCATTTCGCGAAAAAAGGCAAAAAAAGTTTTTTCATGTGGAGATGAGATTGGTTCCCCCAAGTGTTTCGACAGTAAATGCGCGCCTTCAAAGCTCATATCAAGACGCGGAGGCCCTCATGATCGTTCACAGGTGCGAGACATCTGCTTTCTCAAAAGGAATTATCAAATATCTTTCAAATCTCAGCAAAAGCGACCCAAAGTCACCACATCTTCTTTTCTGGCCGGGTCGACCAACTAGCTCCAGCCCGCGCCGGAATTCCTCTAGCTCATCGATGCCGAAGAGCTCTACGAGGTACTGGCGCCGACGGTGAACCGTCAACCTGGTCACCGCCGGGAAGCTCGTAGAGCTCCTTCCACGCGTCAGAGTGCTCAGAATCGAAGCAGAGCACTTCGCAGTAAATTTTCTGAAAATCTTTTTCAATTTTTCATGCTAATCTGAAGTCAGGTTCTGGCTTCGCTCGCGAGAATTTCTCGACGGAATGAGCTGAGAATTCGAGAGGTAACTGGGCGCCGGCGGTAAACCGTCAACCTTTCTTACCGCCGGGGGACTCGTAGAGCTTCCCGACAATATATAATGTGGAAAAATGCAGAGAACGAATAGTTTTCAGCCCAAGCGATTTCAGACCTCTCGATGCAACAGCCGGACGCCCCCGATGCTTCTGGATTGTCTTCTTTACGAGCTCTGTAGCTCTCCTACAGCCCGAGTTACATGCGTGAATCGACAGCACCTCTCAAGATGTTTCTAACAAAACGAATAGTTTGGCAACCCAGCTCGAGTATCAAACCGAGTTCAGACCTCTGAATGCGACAGGCGGACGCGTCTGATGTCTGCGAATCGACTCCTGTGATTACCAGCCCTGCAGCCACCCTACAGCGCGAGTTACGTGCGTAAATCGATAGCACCTCTCATGATGACCCGAACAATACAATAGTTTCGCGGACTAGTTCGGCCAGCGAGTTCCGAGCTTTCGATTCGACAGGCCGACGCGCCTGATGTCTTCAAATCGATTCATGTGACCACCAGCACTGTAGCCCCCCCAGCCCGAGTTGAGTGCAGAAAACCGAGAGCACTTCTGAAGATGACTCGAACAATACGAATAGTTTCGCGATTCTAGATCGAGGAACAGACCGAGTTCAGAGCTCTCGATTCAACAGATAAATGTGACTGATGATTTCCAATCGGTTTCTGTAAGTATCCCCTCTGTAGCTGTCCTATATATAGCTCGAGTTAACTACAAAAAACCGAGAGCGTCTGTCAAGATGACCCGAATAATACGAATAGGTTTGCGGACCTAGCTCGGCTAGCAGACCGCGTTCAGACCTCTAGATTCAACAGGCGAATGCGCCTGATCATTCTGAATCGATTAGCTGTGCTTACCAGCTCTGTAGCTGTCCTGAAGCTCGAGTTATCTCCAGAAAACCGAGAGCGTCTGTTAAGATGACCCGAATAATACGAATAGGTTTGCGGACCTAGCTCGGCTAGCAGACCGAGTTCAGACCTCTAGACTCAACAGGCGAACGCGCCTGATCATTCTGAATCGATTAGCTGTAAAATCGGCTGAACCAGGCCGCGGACGGTAGAATCGCGTCCCTTTTCGAAATTTCGCCAACTAGCTCCACCCTGTCGCCGAATTTCTCTGGCTCTCTAACCATCAGAGCTCTACGAGTTATGGAACCGGCGGTAAACCGTCAACCTGGTCACCGCCGGGACCCTCGTAGAGCTCTTTTCTTGCACCGCGATCGTCCAAACACATGGAGAAAGCTTCTGGAGCGAGAAACGAAAAACTCGAAAAATCACGTTTTTCTGTTTTTATTGAACGTCGGTTCCGCCAAGTGTCTTGATAGTAATATTGCACCTACAGACCTGAAAACTTTACTGGCAGACGCGGCATAACCCACTACAGGTGCGAAAAATCTGCTTTCTCAAAATGAATTGCCAAATATCTTTCAAATATTCGCAAAACCACCGAAAAGTTAACACTTTGTCCTTTCTGGCCGGGTCGACCAACTAGCTCCACCCCGCGCCGGAATTCCTCTAGCTCATCGAGGTCTGAACTCGGCCCGCTAGCCGAGCTAGGTCCGCAAACCTATTCGCATTATTCGAGTCATCTTGACAGGCGCTCTCGGTTTTTTGCACTGGTGCCAACGGTGAACCGTCAACCTGGTCACCGCCGGGAACCTCGTAGAGCTCCTTTCACGCGTGAGAGTGCTGATAGTCGAAAGAGAGAGCTTATGCAGGCATTTCTCGAAAAATTACACATTGAATGTTTTCATGTCGAGGTGAAGTTGGTTCCGCTAAGTGTTTTGATAGTAAATGTGCGCCTACAGAGCTCATATTAAGACGCAGAGGCCCTCACATCCGTGTACAGGTGCGAAAAATCTGCTTTCTCAAAACTGGCGCCGGCGGTGAAACGTCAACCTGGTCACCGCCGGGAACCTCGTAGAGCTCCTTGCACGCGTAAGAGTGCCCAGGATCGAAGCAGGGAGCTTCTCGGGGTATTTCTAGAAAAAAATCGAATTCACATTTCTCCGCGTCAATTTCATGTTGGTTGCTCCTAACTGGGCGCCGGCGGTAAACCGTCAACCTTCCTTACCGCCGGGGGACTCGTAGAGCTTCCTGAGCATATATAATGTCGAAAAAAATTGCAGAGAACGAGTAGTTTTTCAGCCTAAAAAGGATTTCAGATCTCTCGATGCAACAGCCAAACGCCCCTCATGCTTATGAATCGTTTTCTGTGCGCACGAGCTCCGCAGCTCTCCTACAGCCGGAGTTACGTGCGAAAATCGACAGCATCTCTCAAGATCACTCGACCAATTCAAATAGTTTCGCGAGCTCGAGTATCAGACCGGGTTCAGACATCTGAATGCAACAGGCGGACGCGCCTGATGTCTCCGAATCCATTCCTGTGATTACCAGCCCTGCAGCCCCCTTACAGCCCGAGTTAAGTCAAGAAAATCGACTCTGAAGATGACTCGAACAATACGAATAGTTTCGCGGACCTAGCTCGGGCAGCAGGCCGAGTTCAGGGCTCTGAATGCGACAGGTGAACGCGACTGATGTCTCTGAATTGATTGCAGTGATTATCATCCCTGCCGCCCCCTTACAGATCAAGTGCAGAAAACGGACACACCTCTCAAGATGACTCGACGAATACGAATAGTTAGCTCGGGCAGCACACCGAGTTCCGAGCTCTGGATTCGGCAGGCGGACGCGCCCAATGTCTCTGAATCGATTCCTGTGAGCACGAGCCCTGTAGCCCCCCTACAGCCCGAGTTAAGTGCAGAAAACTGTCAGCACCTCTCAAGATGACTCCAACAACACGAATAGTTTCGTGAATCTAGCTCGGGCAGCAGACCGGGTTCAGACCTCTAGATGGAACAGACAAACGCGCCTGATGATTCGCAATCGATTCCTGTGTGAATGAGCTCTGTAGCTGCCCTATAGCTCGAGTTAAGTACAAAATACCGACAATGCGTATCAAGATGACTCGAAACAGCCGATCCCGCCGCGATGCTTTTTTGCAGAAATATTTACCCGATCGAGCTGAGATTAAGATGGCGAGCGGGAATAAGATCGAATATGGTCAGAAAAATACTAGAGCTCTAACGAATGTTGAAATTTCGAGAACAAAATGTTCAACCGACCAAAAGTCACCAAAAGGTCCGTCGAGATTTTTCTTGCCAACTAGCTCTCCAGCGCGCCGCAACTGGGACCGGCGGTAGACCGTCAACCAGGTTACCGCCGGGCAACTCGTAGAGCTCTTCTCTTGCACAGCGCTCCTCGGAACACATGAAGGAAGCTTCTGAAGTGAGAGCCCAAAAACTTGAAAAAACATGATTTTTCGGTTCTCATCAAATCAGTTCCTCCAAGTTTGATAGTAATACTGCATCTAACGGATCAGAGAATTCGACTGACAAACGCGACATAACTCTCTCGTTCAACGACAATCTTATCAGATTACGCAGGCAAACACATTTTTCAATGGTACTACAAAGTTGGTTCCTCCAAGTGTTTTGATAGTAATACTGCACCTAGAGCTATAAACTTCAACCATCGAATGCGCCATATGGAACAACAGGGAATGTAAAACTCACTTCTGAAAACGAACTTCAAAATTCTGCACACAGTAAAAAAACCGACACCAGGTTACCACATCCTCTCTTTTGGTCGGGCCGGCCAACTAGCTCTACTCTGCGCCGGAATTCTTTTCTTTTGCTAAAGAGCTCTACGAGGAATTACTCTTAAGATTCCAGCAACTACCTAAGGGAAGCTCTACGAGTTATTTCCGATAGTACAACTGGCTCTAGAGAGCTGAGCTGCTCAGGAAACAAAGTTTATATGCCAATGCTCGGCGTAAAAATCTGCTTTCTCAAAATGAATTGTCAAATATCTTTCAAATCTTAGCAAAACCGACCCAAATGTGCCACATTGTCTCTTCTAGTCGGGTCGGCCAACTAGCTCCACCCCGCGCCGGAATTCCTCTAGCTCATCGATGCCGAAGAGCTCTACGAGGTATCAATTCTCAAATATCTTTCAAATAGAAGCAAAACCGGTCACCACTTTGTCCTGCCTGGCAAATGCTCCAACTAGCTCATCGATAACGAAGAGCTCTACGAGGTACTTAACTCGACCTATATGACCGCTACAGAGCTGATACTTACAGAAAACTATTCAGAATCATTCTTTGCGTTTGTCTGTTGAATCGAAAGCTCTGTCCGCTCTAGATCGCGAAACTATTCGTATTGTTCGAGTGATCTTGGGAGGTGCTGTCGGTTTTCCGTATTTAACTCAGCTTTTAGGGAAAGCTACAGTGCTAAGAATCAGAAATCGATTTGGTGACATCAGGCGCGTCTGCCTGTCGAATCCAGAGCTCAGAACTCGGTCTGCTGCCCATGCGAAACTATTCGTATTGTTCGAGTCATCCTGAGATGCTGTCGGTTTTCTGCACTTAACTCGGGCTGTAGGGTGGGCTGGAAAGCTGGTAACTGGGCGCCGGCGGTAAACCGTCAACATGGTTATCGCGGGGACCTCGTAAAGCTCTTTTCTTGCCCAGCTCCTCAGAACACGTGAAGCAAGCTTAAACGAGAGGCCTCTAAAGAGAACTTGAGAAATACGAACAATGTTGTGGACCTAGCTCGACTAGCAGAACGAGTGCAGGCCTCTCGATGCAACAGACGCAAGCGCCTGGTGATACTGAATAAGTTTGTGCGCATCAGCTCTGTAGCTCCTCTGAATCCTGAGTTGAGTACAGAAAACCGGCACCACTGGTAAAGATAACTTTCACGAACCTAGCTCAAGTATCAGACCGAGTTCAGGCCTCTGGATGCAACAGGCGAACGCGCCTGATCATTCTGAGTCGGTTTCGCAGCTCTCGAAATCTCGAGTTAAGTACAGAACCGTGAACGCGTGTCGCAGTTGGTTGCAGCAAGTCTTTTGATAGTAATATTGCAGCTACGGGCGCGACATCTCACTACACGTGAGAAAAGTAACGGTTCTCAAAATTAATTCTCAAATATATGTCAAATCAAAAACCGACCCAAGGTTATCACTGGCGCCGGGTGAACCGTCAACCGGGAACCTCGTAGAGCTCTTGCACGCGTGAAAAATGATCAGATTAAAAGCATACCTTCTCACAGCATTTAAAAGCAGACCGCTTCTCAGAGCATTTCTAGAAAAACATCATATTTGCATTTCTCGGTGTCAACGGAACGTCGGTTTCTCCAAACTGGGCGCCGGCGGTAAACCGTCAACCTTCCTTACCGCCGGGGGACTCGTAGAGCTTCTTAAGCATATATAATGTCACAAAAATTGCAGAGAACGAATAATTTTTCAGCCTAAACGATTTCAGACCTCTCGATGCAACAGCCAAACGCCCCTCATGCTTCTGGATCGTTTTCTGTGCGCACGAGCTCCGTAGCTCTCGTACAGCGCGAGTTACGTGCGAAAATCGACAGCACCTCTCAAGATCACTCGAACAATACAAATAGTTTCGCGAATCTAGCTCGAGTATCATCAGACGAGCTCAGACATCTCAATGCAACAGGCGGACGCGCCTGATGTCTGCGAATCGATTCCTGTGATTACCAGCCTGCAGCCCGCTTACAGCCCGAGTTAAGTGCAAAAAACGACAGCACCTCTGAAGATGACTCGAATAGTTTCGCGGACCTAGCTCGGGCAGCAGGCCGAGTTCAGGGCTCTGAATGCGACATGTGGACGCGATTGATGTATTCGAATCGATCCCAGTGATAACCAGCACTGCAGCTCCATTACAGCTCGAATTAAGTCTAGAAAACGGACAGCACCTCTCAAAATGACTCGACAAATACGAATATTTTTGCGAACCTAGATTGGGCAGCACGCCGAGTTCCGAGCTCTGGATTCGGCAGGCAGACGCGCCTGATCTCTCCGAATGTATCCCTGTGAGTACGAGCCCTGTAGCCCCCCTACAGCCCGAGTTAAGTGCAGAAAACTTTCAGCACCTCTCAGGATGACTCCAACAACACGAATAGTTTCGTGAACCTAGCTTGGGCAGCAGAGCGAGTTCAGACCTCTAGATGGAACAGACGAACGCGCCTGATGATTCACAATCGATTCCTGTCAGAATGAGCTCTGTAGCTGCTCTACAGCTCGAGTTAAGTAACAAATACCGACAACGTGTATCAAGATGACTCGAAACAGCCGATCCCGCCGCGATGCTTTTTTGCAGAAATATTTACCCGATCGAGCTGAGATCAAGACGGCGAGCGGGAATAAGATCCAATATCATGGGAAAAAATACTAGAGCTCAAACGAATTGTTGAATTTCGAGAACAAAATTTTCAACAAACCAAAAGTCAGAAAAGGTCCGTCGAGATTTTTCTTGCCAACTAGCTCTCCAGCGCGCTGGAATTACTCTTAAGCTTCCAGCAACTGGGAGCCGGCGGTAAACCGTCAACCAGGTTACCGCCGCAAGCCTCGTAGAGCTCTTTTCTCACACGGCGCTGCTTAGAACACGTGGTAGGAGCTTTTCTGATACGCAAGCTGAAAACTCGGAAAAATAAGTTTTTTAGTTGTCACTGAACGACGGTTCCGCCAAGTGTTTTGATAGTAATACTGCAGCTACGGACCTGAGATTTCATTGGCAGACGCGAGAAAACCCACTACAGGTGCGAAAAATACCGGTTCTGAAAAGGAATGTTCAAATCTCTCACAAAGTTCGTCCAACCGACCCAAAGTTCGCATATTGTCCGTCGGGGCCGGGTCGGCCAACTAGCTCCAGCCCGCGCCCGAATTCCTCTAGCTCATCGATGCCGAAGAGCTCTACGAGGTACTAGCTAAGGGAAGCTCTACGATTTATGTTTCGATAGTGAAACCGAAAGAGCTGAGCTGCCCGCAGAATGAAGCTAAGATACAAATGCTCGGAGTAAATATCTGCTTTCTCAAAACTGGGCGCCGGCGGTAAACCGTCAACCTTTGTTACCGCCGGGGGACTCGTAGAGCTTCCTGACAACATATAATGTAGAAAAAACACAGAAAAAAAATTCAGCCCAAGCAATTTTAAACCTCTCGGATGCAACAGCCCAACGCCCCCGATGCTTCTGGATTCTCTTCTGCACGAGCTCTGTAGCTCTCCTACAGCCCGAGTTACGTGCGAAAATCGACAGCACCTCTCAAGATGACTCGAATGATACGAATAGTTTGGCAAACCTAGCTCGAGTGTCAGACCGAGTTCAGACCTCTGCATGCGACAGGTGGACGCGTCTGATGTCTGCGAATCGACTCCTGTGATTACCAGCCCAACAGCCCCCCCTACAGCCCGAGTTAAGTGCAGGAAACCGACAGCACCTGTCAGGATGACTCGAACAATGCGAATATGTTCGCAGACCTAGTTCGGGCAGCAGAAAGAGTTCGAAGCTCTGGATTCGTAAGGCGGACGCGTCTGATGTCTCCGAATCGATTCTAGTGATTACCGGCCATGCAGCTGCCCTACAGCCCGAGTTAAGTGCAGAGAATCAACAGCATCTCTCAATAAAACTCGAACAATACGAATAGTTTTTGCGATTCTAGATCGGGCAGCAGACCGAGTTCAGAGCTCTGGAGTCAACAGACAAGGGCCACTGGTGATTCTGAATCAGATTCTGTACGTACCAGCTCTGCACTGTCCTTTAGCTCGACTTAAGTACAGAAAACCCAGAGCGTCTCTCAAGATAACTCGAATAATACGAATAGGTTTGCGAACCTAGCTCGGCTAGCAGACCGAGTTCAGACCTCTCGGTTCAACAGCCGAACGCGCCTGATTATTCTGAATCGATTAGCTGTGCTTACCAGCTCTGTGCCTGTCCTGAAGCTCGAGTTATCTTGAGAAAACCGTCACCGCGACAAGCTGACCCGAAACGGGCGATCCCGCCGCAGTGCTTTTTGGCAGTAAAAGGTACCCGATCGAGCTGAGATCAAGATGGCGAGCGGGAATAAGATCGAATATCACGGGAAAAAATACTAGATCTCTAACGAATGGTTGAATTTCGAGAACCGAATTTTGAGCCGACCAAAAGTCATCAAAATGTCCGTCGAGATTTTTCTTGCCAACTAGCTCTCCAACGCCCCGGAATTACTCTTAAGCTTCCAGCAACGACTGGGCGCCGGCGGTAAACCGTCAACCTTGGCTACCGCCGGGAGACTCGTAGAGCTTCCTAGCTCGACTTAAGTTGAGAAAACCGACAGCACCTACCAACATTCCGACATATAGTGAATATTTTTCGACCTCTGAATGCGACAGGCGGACGCGTCTGATGTCTGCGAATCGACTCCTGTCATTACCAGCCCTGCAGCCCCCCTACAGCCCGAGTTAAGTGCAGAAAACCGACAGCACCTCTCAGGATGACTCGAACAATACAATAGTTTCGCGGACCTGTTCGGGCAGCAGACCGAGTTCCGAGCTCTGGATTCGACAGGCGGACGCGCCTGATCTCTTCAAATCGATTCCTGTGACAACAAGCACTGCAGCCCCCCTCAGCGCGAGTTGAGTGAAGAAAACCGAGAGCACTTCTCAAGATGACTCGAACAATACGAATATTTTCGCGATTCTAGATCGGGCAGCAGACCGAGTTCAGAGCTCTGGATTCGACAGACAAACGCAACTGATGATTCTGAATCGATTTTTGTAAACATCAGCTCTGTAGCTGTCCTACAGCTCGAGTTAAGTACAGAAAACCGAGAGTTCCTGTCAAGATGACTCGAATAATACGAATAAGTTTGCGGACCTAGCTCGGCTAACAGACCGAGTTCAGACCTCTCGCTTCAACGGGCGAACGCGCCTAATCATTCTACATCGATTAGCTGTGCTCACCAGCTCTGTAGCTGTCCTAAAGCTCGAGTTATCTTGAGACAACCGTCAGCGCGTATCAAGATGACTCAAAACGACCGATCCCGCCACAGTGCTTTTCGATAGTAATATTCACCTGATCGAGCTGAGATCCAGATGGCGAGCGGGAATAAGATCGAATATCACGGGAAAAAAAACTAGAGCTCTAACGAATGGTCACATTTCGAGAACAAAATTTTCAACCGACCAAAAGTCACCAAAAGTTCCGTCGAGATTGTTCTTGCCAACTAGCTCTCCAGCGCGCCGGAATTACTCTTAAGCTTCCAGCAACTAGCTAAGGGAAGCTCTACGAGTTACTTGCTAAGGGAAGCTCTACGAGTTACTGGGCGCCGGCGGTAAACCGTCAACCTTGGTTACCGCCGGGAGACTCGTAGAGCTTCCTAGCTTGACTTAAGTTGAGAAAACCGACAGCACCTACCAACATTCCGACTCATAGTGAAAATTTTTTGACCTCTGAATGCGACAGGCGGACGCGTCTGATATCTGCGAATCGAATCCTGTCATTACCAGCCCTGCAGCCCCCTACAGCCCGAGTTAAGTGCAGAAATCCAACAGGACCTCTCAGGATGACTCGAACAATACAGTAGTTTCGCAGACCTAAATCGGGCAGCAGACCGAGTTCCGAGCTCTGGATTCGACAGGCGGACGCGCCTGATGTCTTGAAATCGATATCTGTGACCACCAGTGATGTAGCCCCCCTCAGCGCGAGTTGAATGAAGAAAACCGAGAGCACTTCTCAAGATGACTCGACCAATACGAACAGTTTCGCAATTCTAGATCGGGCAGCAAACCGAGTTCAGAGCTCTGGATTCGACAGACAAACGCAACTGATGATTCTGAATCGGTTTCTGTAACTATCAGCTCTCTAGCTGTCCTACAGCTCGAGTTAAGTACAGAAAACCGAGATTTCCTGTCAAGAGGACTCGAATAATACGAATAGGTTTGCGGACCTAGCTCGGCTAACAGACCGAGTTCAGACCTCTGGATTCAACAGGCGAACGCGCCTAATCATTCTACATCGATTAGCTGTGCTTACCAGCTCTATAGCTGTCCTAAAGCTCGGGTTATGTTCAGAAAACCGTCAGCGCGTATCAAGATGACTCAAAACGGCCGATCCCGCCACAGTGTTTTTCGATGGTAATATTCACCTGATCGGGCTGAGATCAAGATGGCGAGCGGGAATAAGATCGAATATCACGGGAAAAAAAAACTAGAGCTCAAACGAATGTTCAAATTTTGAGAACAAAATTTTCAAACGAGCAAAAGTCAGCAAAGGTTCCGTCGAGATTTTTTTTGCCAACTAGCTCTCCAGCGCGCCGGAATTACTCTTAAGCTTCCAGCAACTGGGCGCCGGCGGTAAACCGTCAACCTTGGTTACCGCCGGGAGACTCGTAGAGCTTCCTAGCTCGACTTAAGTTGAGAAAACCGACAGCACCTACCAACATTCCGACGCATAGGGAATATTTTTTTACCTCTGAATGCGACAGGCGGACGCGTCTGATGTCTGCGAATCGACTCCTGTCATTACCAGCCCTGCAGCCCCCCTACAGCCCGAGTTCAGTGCAGAAAACCGACAGCACCTCCCAGGATGACTCGAACAATACAATAGTTTTGCAGACCTAGCTCGGGCAGCAGACCGAGTTCCGAGCTCTGGATTCGACAGGCGGACGCGCCTGATGTCTTCAAATCGATTCATGTGACCACCAGCACTGTAGGCCCCCCTCAGCGCAGTTCAGTGAAGAAAACCGAGAGCACTTCTCAAGATAACTCGACCAATACGAACAGTTTCGCGATTCTAGATCAGGCAGCAGACCGAGTTCAGAGCTCTGGATTCGACAGACAAACGCAACTGATGATTCTGAATCGATTTCTGTAAATATCAGCTCTGGATTCAACAGGCGAACGCGCCTAATCATTCTGCATCGATTAGCGGTGCTTATCAGCTTTGTAGCTGTCCTAAAGCTCGAGTTATGTTCAGAAAACCGTCAGCGCGTATCAAGATGACTCAAAGCGGCCGATCCCGCCACAGTGCTTTTCGATAATAATATTCACCCGATCGAGCTGAGATCACGATGGCGAGCGGGAATAAGATCGAATATCACGGGAAAAAATACTAGAGTTCTAACGAATGGTTGAATTTCGAGAACAAAATTTTCAACCAAGCAAAAGTCATCAAACTGGGCGCCGGCGGTAAACCGTCAACCTTTGTTACCACCGGGGGACTCGTAGAGCTTCCTGACAACATACAATATCGAAAAAAATACACAGAAAAAAAAGTTGTTCAGCCCAAGCAATTTCAGACCTCTCGGATGCAACAGCCGAACGCCCCCGATGCTTCTGGATTGTCTTCTGTACGAGCTCTGTAGCTCTCCTACAGTACGAGTCACGTGCGTAAATCGACAGCACCTCTCAAGATGACTCGAACAATACGAATAGTTTGGCAAACCTAGCTCGAAAATCAGACCGAGTTCAGACCTCTGCATGCGACAGGCGGACGCGTCTGATGTCTCTGAATCGATTCCTGTGCTTACCAGCCCTGCAGCCCCCCCTACAGCCCGAGTTGAGTGCAGGAAACCGACAGCACCTCTCAGGATGACTCGAAAAATACAAAAAGTTTCTCAGACCTAGTTCGGGCAGGGATTCGAAAGGCAAACGCGCCTGATGTATCCGAATCGATTCCAGTGATGACCAGCCATGCAGCCGCCATACAGCCAGAATTAAGTGCAGAGAACCGACAGCATCTCTCAAGATGACTCGAACAATACGAATAGTTTCGCGATTCTAGATCGGGCAGCAGACCGAGCTCAGAGCTCTGGATTCGACAGACGATCGCGCCTGATCATTCTGAATCGATTAGCTGTGCTTACCAGCTCTGTAGCTGTGCTGAAGCTCGAGTTATCTTGAGAAAACCGTCACCGCGTATCAAGATGACTCGCAACGGCCGATCCCGCCCGTGTGCTATTTGGGAGTAAAAGGTACCCGATCGAGCTGAGATCAAGATGGCGAGTGGGAATAAGATCGAATATCACGGGAACAAATACTAGAGCTCTAACGAATGGTTGAATTTCGAGAACAAAATTTTCAACCGACCAAAAGTCAGCAAAAGTTCCGTCGAGATTTTTCTTGCCAACTAGCTCTCCAGCACTGGGCGCCGGCGGTACACCGTCAACCTCTCTTACCGCCGGGGGACTCGTAGAGCTTCTTGACACATGTAATGTCGAAAAAATTACACAGAAAAAATAGTTTCTCAGCCAAAGCAATTTCAGAGCTCTCGGATGCAACAGCCGAACGCCCCCGATGCTTCTGGATTGTCTTGTGTACGAGCTCTGTAGCTCTCCTACAGCCTGAGTTACGTGCGTAAATCGAGAGCACCTCTCAAGATGATTCGAACAATCCGAACAGTTTGGCAAACCTAGCTTGAGTATCAGACCGAGTTCAGACCTCTGCATGCGACAGGCGCACGCGTCTGATGTCTCTGAATCGATTCCTGTGATTACCAGCCCTACAGCCACCCTACAGCCCGAGTTAAGTGCAGGAAACCGACAGCACCTCTCAGGATCACTCGAACAATACGAATAGTTTGGCGGACCTAGTTCGGGCAGCAGACAGAGTTCGGAGCTCTCGATTCGAAAGGCACACGCGCCTGCTGTCTCCGAAGCGATTCCACTGATTACCAGCCATGCAGCCCCCCCCCCCCCGACAGCCCGAGTTAAGTGCAGAGAACGACAGCACCTCTCAAGATGACTCGAACAACGAATAGTTTCGCGATTCTAGATCGGGCAGCAGACCGAGTTCAGAGCTCTGGATTCAACAGACAACGGCCACTGATGATTCTGAATCAGATTCTGTACGTATCAGCTCTGTAGCTGTCCTGTACAGAAAATTGAGAGTGTCTGTCAAGATGACTCAAATAATACAAATAGGTTTGCGGACCTAGCTCGGCTAGCAGACCGAGTTCAGACCTCTGGGTCCAACAGACGAACGCGCCTGATCATTCTGAATCGATTAGCTGTGCTAACCAGCTCTGTAGCTGCGCCAAAGCTCGAGTTATCAAACCGTCACCACGTGACAAGATGATCCGAAACGGCCGATCCCGTCGCAGTGCTTTTTGGCAGTAAAAGGTACCCGATCGAGCTGAGATCAAGATGGCGAGCGGGAATAAGATCAAATGTCACGGGAAAAAATACTAGAGCTCTATCGAATTGTTGAATTTCGAGAACAACATTTTCAACCAACCAAAAGTCATCAAAATGACCGTCGAGATTTTTCTTGCTAACTGGCTCTGCAGCGCCCCGGAATTACTCTTAAGCTTCCAGCAATACCTTGCTAAGGGAAGCTCTACGAGTTACCCCGGAATTACTCTTAAGCTTCCAGCAATAACGTGCTAAGGGAAGCTCCACGAGTTAAGTTCCGTCGAGATTTTTCGAGCCAACTAGCTCTCCAGAGCGCCGGAATTACTGGGCGCCGGCGGTAAACCGTCAACCTTCCTTACCGCCGGGGGACTCGTAGAGCTTCCTGACAACAAATAATGTGGAACAAAAATGCAGAGAACGAATATTTTTTCAGCCCGAGCGATTTGAGACCTCTTGATGCAACAGCCGGACGCCCCCGATGCTTCTGGATTGTCTTCTTTGCGAGCTCTGTAGCTCTCCTACAGCCCGAGTTACGTGCAGGAAACCGACAGCACCTCTCAAGATGACTCTAACAAAACGAATAGTTTGGCAACCTAGCTCGAGTATCAAACCGACTTCAGACCTCTGAATGTGACAGGCGGTCGCCTCTGATGTCTGCGAATCAACTCCTGTGATTACCAGCTCTGCAGCCCCCCCCCTACAGCCCGACTTAAGTGCAGAAAACCGACAGCACCTGTCAGGATGACTCGAACAATACAATAGTTTCGCGGACCTAGTTCGGGCAGCAGACCGAGTTCCGAGCTCTGGATTCCACAGGCCGACGCGTCTGATGTCTGCAAATCGATTCCTGTGACCACCAGCACTGTAGCACCCCACAGCCCGAGTTCAGTACAGAAAACCGAGAAATATGCTCAAGATTACTCGAACAATACGAATAGTTTCGCGAGTCTAGATCGGGCAGCAGACCGAGCTCAGAGCTCTGCATTCGACAGACAAATGCGACTGATGATTCTCAATCGGTTTCTGAGAGTATCAGCTCTGTAGCTGTCCTATAGCTCGAGTTAAGTACAGAAAACCGAGAGTGCCTGTCAAGATGACTCGAATAATACGGATAGGTTTTCGGACCTAGCTCGGCTAGCAGACCAAGTTCAGACCTCTAGATTCAACAGGCGAACGCGCCTGATCATTCTGGATCGATAAGCTGTGCTTACCAGCAAGCTCTATAGCTGTCCTAAAGCTCGAGTTTTGCTCGGAAAACCGTCATCGCGTGTCAAGATGACTTGAAACAGCCGATCTCGCCTGCCTGCTTTTTGGCAGTAAAAGGTACCCGATCGAGCTGAGATCAAGATGGCGAGCGGGAATAAGATCGAATATCATGTAAAAAATACTAGAGCTCAAACGAATTGTTGAATTTCGAGAAACAAATTTTCAACCGACCAAAAGTCAGCAAAAGGTCCGTCGAGATTTTTCTTGCCAACTAGCTCTCCAGCGCCCCGGAATTACTCTTAAGCTTCCAGCAATAACTTGCTAAGGGAAGCTCTACGAGTTACTCTTAGCTTCCAGCAACTAGGAACCGGCGGTAAACCGTCAACCAGGTTACCGCCGGGCATCTCGTAGAGCTCTTCTCTTGCACAGCGCTCCTCGGAAGACATCAAGGAAGCTGCTGAAGCGAGAGCCGAAAAACTCGAAAGATCACGATTTTTCGTTGTATATCCAAAATTGGTTCCTGCAAGTCTTTTGATAGTAATATTGCAGCTACACGCCTGAAAATTTAACTGGCAGACGCGGCATAACCCACTACACGTGAGAAAAATCTGGTTTCTGAAAATGAATTGTCAAATATCTTTGACATCTTAGGAAAACCGACCCAAAGTCACCACTTTGTCTCTTAAGGCCGGGTCGACCAACTAGCTCCATCCCGCGCCGGAATTCCTCTAGCTCATCGATGCCGAAGAGCTCTACGAGGTGCTCCTCGAAACACATCAAGAAAGCTTCTGAAGCGAGAGCCGAAAAACTCGAAAAATCACGATTTTTCTGTTTCCATCCAAGAACCGGTTCCTGCAAGTCTTTCGATATTAATACTGCAGCCACGGACTTGAAAATTTAACTGGCAGACGCGTCATAACCCACTATACGTGAGAAAAATATGGTTCCTCAAAATGAACTGTCAAATATCTTTCAAATATTAGCAAAACCGACCCAAAGCCACCACTTTGTCTCTTAAGGCCGGGTCGGCCAACTGGAACCGGCGGTAAACCGTCAACCTGGTCACCGCAGGGAACCTCGTAGAGCTCTTTTCTTGCACGGCGATCGTCGAAACACATGGAGAAAGCTCTTGGAGCGAGAAACAAAAAACTCGAAAAATCACGTTTTTCTGTTTTTATTCAACGTCGGTTCCGCCAAGTGTTTTGATAGTAATACTGCACCTATAGACCTGAAAATTTACTGGCAGACGCGAAATAACCACTACAGGTGCGAAAAATCTGCTTTCTCCAAATGAATTGTCAAATATCTTTGAAATATTCGCAAAACCACCCAAAAGTCATCACTTTGTCCTTTCTGGCCGGGTCGTCCAACTGGGCGCCGGCGGTAAACCGTCAACCTTTGTTACCGCCGGGGGACTCGTAGAGCTTCCTGACAGCATATAACAAAAAAATACAGAGAAAGAATAGTTTTTCAGCCCAAGCGATGCAGACCTCTCGATGCAACAGCCGAACGCTCCTCATTCTGGATCGTTTTCTGCATGCGACAGGCGGACGCGTCTGATGTCTCTGAATCAATTCCTCTGATTACCAGCCCTGCAGCCCCCTACAGCCCGAGTTAAGTGCAGAGAACCGACAGCATCTCTCAAGATGACTCGAACAGCACGAATAGTTTCGCGATTCTAGATTGGACAGGAGACCGAGTTCAGAGCTCTCGATTCAACAGACAACGGCCACTGGAGATTCTGAATCAGAGTCTGTACGTATCAGCCCTGTAGCTGTCCTGTAGCTCGAGTTAAGTACAGAAAACCGAGAGCGTCTGTCAAGATGACTCCAATAATACGAATAGGTTTGCGGACCTAGCTCGGCTAGCAGACCCAGTTCAGACCTCTGGGTTTAACAGGCGAACGCGCCTGATCATTCTGAATCGATTAGCTGTACTTACCAGCTCTGTAGCAATTCTGAAGCTCGAGTTATCTTGAGAAAATCGTCACCGTCTATGAAGATAACTCGAAACGGCCGATCCCGCCCGCCTGCTTTTTGGCAGTAAAAGCTACCCGATCGAGCTGAGATCAAGATGGCGAGCGGGAATGAGATCGAATATCACGGAAAGAAATACTAGAGCTCTAACGAATGGTTAAACATATCGACATCTTTTTTCGGTCGTACACAATGGTGGTTCCCCCTAGTCTTTTAATCGAAATAATGCAGCTACGGCCCTGAGAATTGCGCCATGATTCACTGCATAGGATAGCAATTCAAATTTGCGAAACGAATTTGAAAATCTCTCGCCATCTTCGAAAAACCGACCCCAGGTCATCACATTGTCCAACCGGGCCGGGTTGGCCAACTGGGATCCGGCGGTAAACCGTCAATCAGGTTACCGCCGAGACCTCGTAGAGCTCTGAATAGACAAATTAAATCCGAAATAAAAGCAGACAAACGCTTTTCAATACAAGCTTTAAAAATAAATGGAATCTTGTTTTCGGTCTTACCCAATACTGCTTCCCTGCAGTCTTTTGATCGATATAATGCAGCTAGAGCCCTGAAGATTGAACCATCGAAAGCGCCATGATTCACTGCATAGAATGAAAATTCGAATTTGCAAAAAGAATTTCAAAATCTCTTACCATCTTCTCAAAACCGACCCCAGGTCATCACATTGTCTGCCCGGGCCGGGTTGGCTAGCTGCACCCCGCGCCGGAATTCCTCTAGCTCATCGATGCCGAAGAGCTCTACGAGGTACTGGCACTGGCGGTGAACCGTCAACCTGGTCTCCGCCAGGAAGCTCGTAGAGCTCTTTGCACGCGTGAGAGTGCGAAGAGCCGAAGGAGAGAGCTTCTCGAGGCAATTCTCGAAAAATTTAATCTTCAATTTTTTCATGTCGATTCAAATTTGGTTGCGCCAAGTGTTTTGATAGTAAAAGTTCGCCTTAAGCGCTCATGTTAAGACGCAGAGGCCCTCAAAGTTGTCTACAGGCAAAAAATCTGCTTTCTTAAATACTGGCACCGGCGGTGAACCGTCAACCTGGTCATCGCCGGGAACCTCGTAGAGCTCATTTCACGCGTAAGAGTGCTCAGAGTCGAAAGAGGAAGCTTCTGGAAGTATTTCTCGAAAAGGGGAAAAATTGATTTTTTCGTGTCGACATGAAGATGGTTCCTCCAAGTGTTTTGATAGTAAACGTGCGCCTACAGAGCTCATACTAAGAGAGAGAGGCCCTCATATTCGTCTACAGGTGCGAAAAATCTGCTTTCTCAAAATGAATTGTCAAATGTCTTTGAAATATTCGCAAAACCACCCAAACTGGGCGCCGGCGGTAAACCGTCAACCTTTCTTACCGCCGGGGGACTCGTAGAGCTTCCTGACAGTATATAGCGTGGAAAAAAACTCCAAAGGACGACCAGTTCTTCAGCCCAAGCAATTTCACACCTCTCAAGATGACTCTAACAAAAAACAAACAGTTTCGCAATCCAGTTCGAGTATCAAACCGAGTTCAGACCTCTGAATGCGACAGGCGGGCGCGTCTGATGTCTGCGAATCCACTCATGTGATTCCCAGCCCAGCAGCCCCCTACAGCCCGAGTTAAGTGCAGAAAACCGACAGTATCGACTCGAATAATAGAATAGTTTCGCGGACCTAGTTTGAGCAGCAGACCGAGTTCCAAGCTCTGGAATCGACGGACAGACGCGCCTGATGTGTGCAGATCGATATCTGTGACCCGCAGCACTGTAGCCCTGCCCAGCACGAGTTGAGTGCAGAAAATCGAGAGCACTCCTCAAGATAATTCGGACAATACGAATAGTTTCGCGAACCTAGCTCAGGCAGCAGGCCGAGTTCAGAGCTCTCGGTTCAATAGACGAACGCGACTGATGATTTCCCATCGATGTCTGTGACAATGAGCGCTGCAGCTGCCCTACAGCTCGAGTTAAATACAGAAAACCGAGAGCGTCTGTCAAGATGACTCCAATAATACGAATAGGTTTGCGGACCTAGCTCGGCTAGCAGACCGAGTTCAGACCTCTGGACTCAACAGGCGAACGCGCCTGATAATTCTGAATGCGATAGGTGTGCTTACCAGCTCTGTAGCTGCCCTACAGCTCGAGTTAAGTACAAAATACCGACAACGCGTATCAAGATGACTCAAAACGGCCGATCCCGCCGGGACGCTTTTTGGCAGTAAAAGGTACCCGATCGAGCTGAGATCAAGATGGCGAGCGGGAATAAGATCGAATATCACGGGAAAAAATACTAGAGCTCTAACGAATTGTCAAATTTCGATAACAAAATTTTCAACCGACCAAAAGTCACCAAAAGGTCCGTCGAGATTTTTCTTGCCAACTAGCTCTCCAGCGCTCCGGAACTGGGCGCCGGCGGTAAACCGTCAACCTTTCTTACCGCCGGGGGACTCGTAGAGCTTCCTGACAATATATAATGTGGAAAAGAATTTCAGAGAACGACTAGTTTTTCAGTCCAAGCGATTATAGACCTCTCAAGATGACTCTGACAAAACAAACGAACAGTTTTCCAATCGAGCTCGAGTATGAAACCGAGTTCAGACCTCTGAATGCGACAGGCGGACGCGTCTGATGTCTGCGGATCGATTCCTGTGATTACCAGCTCTGCAGCCCCCCATACAGCCTGAGTTAAGTGCAGAAAACCGAGAGTACCTCTCAGGATGACTCGAATAATACAACAGTTTCGCGGATCTCGTTCGAGCAGCAGACCGAGTTCCGAGCTCTCGGTTCGACGAACGGACGCGCCTGATGTCTCGAAATCGATTCCTGTGACCAGCAGCACTGTAGCCCTCCCCCAGCACGATTTAAGTACAGAAAACCGAGAGCACTTCTCAAGATGACTCGAACAATACCAATAGGTTCGCGAACCTAGCTCGGGGAGCAGGCCGAGTTCAGAGCTCTTGATTCAACAGACGAACGCGCCTGATAATTCTCAATCGATTTCTGTGATTATCAGCTCTGTGGCTGCCCTACAGATCGAGTTAAGTACGAAAAACCGAGAGCGTCTGCTACAATGACTCGAATAATACGAATAGGTTTGCGACCCTAGCTCGGCTAGCAGACCGAGTTCAGACCTCTGGATTCAACAGGCGAACGCGCCTGATCATTCTGAATGCATTAGCTGTGCTGACCAGCTCTGTAGTTGTCCTGAAGCTCGAGTTATCTTGAGAAAACCGACAGCGCGTATCAAGATGACTCGAAACGGCCGTTCCCGCCTGCCTGCTTTTTGGCCTTCAAAGTTACCCGATCGAGCTGAGATCGAGATGGCGAGCGGGAAAAAGATCGAATATCACGGGAAGAAATACTAGAGCTCTAACGAACGGTTGAATTTCGAGAACAAAATTTTCAACCGAACAAAAGTCAGCAAAAGGTCCGTCCAGACTTTTTCTTGCCAACTCTCCAGCTCCCCGGAACTGGCGCCGGCGGTGAACCGTCAACCTGGTCACCGCCGGGCACCTCGTAGAGCTCCTCTCACTGGTAAGAGTGCACAGAATCGACACAGAATCAGAGAATTGAGATTTTTCGAAAATCTTCAAATTCGTTTTTTTCAATGTTCATATTCGCTCAGTTCCTGGGAGTCAACTCATGCAAAAATGCATCGAGAGAGCTGAGCTGCTGTCAGAGAGGCGTTTATATGCCAATGCTCGGCGTAAAGATCTGCTTTCTCAAAATAAATAGTCAAATGTCTTTCAAGTTTTCGCAGAAGCACCCAAAAGTTATCACATTGTCCGCCTCGGCCGGCTGGGCCAACTAGCTCCACCCCGCGCCGGAATTCCTCTAGCTCATCGATGCCGAAGAGCTCTACGAGGTGTTACTCTTAAGCTTCCAGCAACTAGGCGCCGGCGGTAAACCGTCAACCTTGGTCACCGCCGGGAGACTCGTAGAGCTTCCTAACTCGACTTAAGTTGAGAAAACAGACAGCACTTGGCTTCTAATCTAAAACCCTTCAGCTCTCAGAGAGCTCTCCGGGAATCAGATTCGTTGGTCTGTCGAATCCAGAACTCTGAACTAGGTCTGCTGCCCAATCTAGAATCGAACCTATTCGCATTGGTCGAGTCATCTTGCAAAGTGCTCTCGGTTTCTTGGATAACAATAAAAAACTCGTGTTTTTCCATATTTTTCTGCTTTCGCTTCAGAATCTTTCTTATGAGTTCGGAGAAGCGCTGTGCAACAAAGAGCTCTACGAGATGCCCGGCGGTAACCTGGTTGACGGCTCACCGCCAGTTCCCAGTTTTTTGAAAGATATTTGACAATTCATTTTCAGAAAGCAGATTTTTGCGCATCTGTAGACGACTATGAGGGACCCTTTGTCTTAGTATGAGCCCTGTAGGCGCACGTTTACTATCAAAACACTTGGAGGAACCATCTTCATGTCGACACAAAAACAAAAAACAATTTTTTCCGTTTTCGAGAAATGTTTCCAGAAGCTCTATCTTTCGACTCTGAGCACTCAGACGTGTGAAAAAAGCTCTACGAAGTTCCCGAGTGACCAGGTTGACGGTTCACGGCCGGCGCCCGACCCGGCCAGAAAGGACAAAGTGGGAACTTTTGGGTGATTTTGCCAAGATTTCAAAGTTTTTTAATAATTCATTTTGAGAAAACAGATTCTTCGCACCTTTAAACGAATATGAGAGCCTCCTGCGTGCTAATGCGAGGACTTCATGTCGAGATGAAAAAATAATGTTCATTTTCTCGAGAAATGCATACGGAAGCTCTCTCTTCCGTCTCTGAGCTCTCACGATTCGAAAGAGCTCTACGAGGTTTTCGGCGATGGCCAGGTTGACGGTTCACCGCCGGCGCCAGTTGAGCACATCTCGTTGAGATCCTCGTCATATCTCGTAGAGCTCTTCGGCATCGAGAAGCTAGAGAAATTCCTTCGACAACATCATGTTGACATGACAAAAATTATGTTTTTCGAAATGCTTCCAGAAGCCTCTCTTTTGATGCTGAGCAATGAGCTAGAGAAATTCCCATCAGGCGCGTCCGACTGTGGACACAAAAGGCAACTCCGTCTGCCGTCCGAACTAGGTGCGCGAAACAATTCGCATTGTTCGAGTGATCCTGAGAGGTGTTGTCGATTCTGAGACATCAGACGCGTCCGCTTGTCGTATTCAGAGGTCTGAGCTCGGTCTGATAATCGAGCTAAGTTTGCCAAACTATTCGTACTCTTCGAGTGATCTTGAGAGGTGCTCTCGATTTACGCACATAACTCGGGCTGTAGGAGGCTACAGAGCTCGTACAGAAGACAATCGAGAAGCATTAGGGGCGTTCGGCTGTTGCATCGAGAGGTCTGAAATCGATTGGGCTGAAAAGTATTTGTTCTCTGTAATTTTATTCCTTCCCCCGGCGGTAAGTTTGACGGTTTACCGCCGGCGCCCAGTTGGCCCACCCGGCCAGAAAGCACAATGTGCTAATTTTTGGTTGGTTTTGCGAATATGTGAGATATTTCACAATTTATTTTGAGACAGCAAATTTTTACTCGAGCATTGTATCCGAACTTCATTCCGCGAACAGCTCAGCTCTTTCGAGTAGTTTTACTATCTAAACATTTGGGGGAGCTGACGTCACGTTGAGACCGAGAAATGCGAATATTTTTTTCTGGAAATGCTCAGAGAAGCGGTCTGCTTTGAATCTGAGCATTCTTACGCGTTGCGCGGAGCTCCCGGCGCCGGCCCGGGACGCATGGGATGACCGGGTGGAAGAGTGTTTGCACGCAGAGCGCGGCGTGATCCACGAGGAGGTCGTCGAAGATTCCGCGTTGGAGGCGGCGGAGCGCGAGCAGAAATCGCTCTGGAAAGCGTGCCGCGCGTCGTGCCGGCGGGTTCGGTGTGCGCGGCGGGAGGCGGAGTGGGCGCGGCGGACGGAGGCGGCGGCCGAACGGAACGAGCAGCTTGCACACCGTGTGCTGCTCCCTGTCGTGCCGCGCCCCTTGTTCGCGATGCGTCGCCAGAGCGGGCTTGGTCTGGGCGCAGCGCGCGGTGGGCGGCTCGCAACAACGGGCGATTAGAGCAGTTTCTGACCGCGCGCGCGGCCCGTGCCGTCGACCCGGACGAGCCGCCGGCGCGCGCCCCCCGCGCCGCCGTCGCCGCGCCTGCGCCCGACGCGTCGTCGTGGACCGTGGGCGACGCGGCCCTGCGCGCAGCTTGCGTTCTGTCGCTCTCGGCGTGTGCCCACCACAGGAAGACAGCAGAGTGGTCATGACCAGGAAGATCGCGGCGGCGCGCTGGTGGCGGCAGCGGGATGTGTTCGCGCGGGAGCTCCCGGACGCGCCCGAGCTGTCGTGCAGCCGCTGTCGTCACCGCCAGGTGGTTCTGCTGCGCGCTCTACGGGCTCTCGGCGCGGACGTGCGGCGGCCGCCGCGTCTGTGCGCGCCGGTTCTCGCCGGGCGTCGGGATTGGCGGAGCGAAGTGCCGGGCTGCGCGGGAGTCCAAGGTCTTCGTCGGGGACATGGCCGCGCGCGCTGCCTGCGCCATGATCGCTCTCGGAGCGTGTCCGGCGGGGCTCAGCGGGGCGACGCAGGACGGCGCCTTCCCCATGTCTGCGGGTGCATTCGGTGCCGCGCGCCCGCTGCGCCCACGGCCGCGCGGCGGACGCGGGCGGGGGAACCACCGCGCGCGCGCCAGTTCTCCCGTCGAGTGGCGTGGGAAGTGCTTGCAGAGCGCAGTGGCTGAGCTCGTGGGGGGCGACGCCGCGGGGCATTTCGGCCGCGCGTGCCAGAACCACGAGGGTTCGGGCGCTTGTGGGTCGCTGGTGGAGCGCTGGAATCTTGAGGTCGTGGTCCAGCACTTGCGCTCCCGCTTCCTGCACGTGCGCGTGTTCTCTGCGGAATCTTTGGAAGCGTTCGGAGCGCAGGAGGGAGGGCGCGTGGCGTGGTCACTGGGGCACGCGACGGGTTTCTGCGCTGGTGCTCTGCTGTGGCTTGACGGCGGCCATGTGTGCGCGGTGGAGGAGTCCGCGGGTTCTGGTGACGTGGAGTGGGGGGGAGCCGAGAGCGCGCCGTGGGGTCGCGTCGTCGCTCACGGGCGTTCGAGCTCGGCGTCGCGGTCGCCGCGCGCGGGTGCGGGGCGTGGCGCGCTGCGGGGCGGAGCGCCGAAGCGCCGTGCGGAGCAGGGTGCCGCAGGGGCGCCGGGGGCGCGCGGGGGCGCGCGCGACGGAGTGGACGCGGGGGTGTTGGCGCGGATGACCCGGAATCAGTTGCATGAGCTGGCAACGCGATTGCGGGCGGAGGGCGACGAAGACGCGCCTTCCTCTCGGCAATGGGATGTTCATCAGCAGAAGCGGGTGCGATTGGAGGCCGATGCGCACAGGGCCGCGCTCGCGGCGCACCTGGGCATCGACATGAGCGGTGTGCAGCATGCTGGCGCGGAGGCGCGATCGCGGGACCATTCCGAGGAGATGCTGGCCGAGTTGGCGAGGCACGTGGCTGAGCACGATTGCGTTCCGTCGCAGAAGGAGTCCGCGCTGGGGACATGGGTCCAAAACGTCAGCAAAGGCCAGAACGTGCTGACCCCCGAGCGGCGCGCGCGGTTCGACGGGCTCGTGGACCGGCGGGAGGAGAGGCGCGCGCGCGCCCGCGCGATGCTGGACCGCATCGCGGAGCACGTGGAGGTGCTCGACGAGCTGCCGAAGCAGGGGGCAGAGGACGAGGAGGAGGCGAGGCTAGCGCGGTGGATCAATAATGTCAGCACTGGCCACCACGAGCTGGACGATGACAATCAGGAGAGGTTCGATGAGCTGGTGAACAGGGGCATGTGGCAGCGGCGGACGGCGCAGCAGCGCGTGCTCGAGGTAAAGCTTTTCGTGGAGACACACGGGCGCGCGCCCCGGAGCAGCGGTCATGACGGCGATGCGCGGGAGCGTCTGCTCGCGAGGTGGATCGGGAACGTGCGAGCGCGTGGCGTCGAGGGCCTGGACGAGGGCTGGCGCGCGCAGCTGGAGGCGGCGCTGGACGCGGATCTCATCCAGGTCCAGGCGCTGGAGGCGTGGTGCGAGAAGAACCAGAGGATGCCGGGGGAGAAGGCGGAGGATGACGAGGAGCGCAGGCTGGCGAACTTCATCGCGAACCACGAGCGGAAGGGCCGCGCGGCGTCCTTCAACGCGCCCGCGACCTTCGACGCGCTGCGGCAGAAGTACGCGCAGGCGGCCGCCGCGCGCCGCGACGCCGAGAGCAGGGGGGCGGAGGCGCGGGCGCTCGAGGCGCAGCGGCTGGAGCTGCTGCGGCGCGCGGCCGAGGAGCAGGAGGAGGCTCTCGGCGAGGAGGAGGAGGAGCAGGAGGAGGAGGATCCGGCCGACTGCCTCGCGGAGGAGCGGCGCGCGGAGGTGACGCCGGATATGTTCGCCAGGTTCCAGAGGGCAGACAGGGCGCTGGCTCGGCGGGTGAAGACCGCGCTCGTGGGCGCCCTGCTGGAGCACGTGGACGCGCTGCAGGGCGCCGCGCTCGGGCTCGACGTCTTCGTTGCCCTGGCCAAAGACAGGCGGGTCCGCGAAGCCTTGGCCGCCCCGGCGGCCGAAGAGCCGCGCCGCGAGGCGCTCGGGGAGGAGGATGAGGAGGAGGAGGAAGAAGAGGAGCAGGAGGAAGAGGAGCAGGAAGAGGAGGAGCAGGAGCAGGGGGAGCAGGAGCAGGAGCAGGGCGACGAGGAGCGGAGGGAGCAGGAGGAGGGGGGCGCAGAGATGGCGGACGCGGAGGAGGAGCCGCGGGGCATGGCGGACGAGGAGGAGCTCCCCACGGGCATCGACGAGGAGCACGAGGATTTCGTGCGGTACGTGCTGGCGACCTGCATGCTGTCGTATGTGCCCGTCGCGCCCAGGTTCTTCGCGGGGGAGGCCCCGGACGCGGAGCTGCAGCGGCAGGTGGCGGAGCTGGAGCGGCTGCGGGACGTCGCCCTGGGGCTCGACGCGGCCACGGCGCAGGACAACGTGGCGCGGTCGCAGGCGATCCGGCGCCTGCGCAGGGCCGACCCCGAGCTGCTGCGCCGCACGCCCGTGCCCAATTCGGACGTGCGGGAGCCCTGGGAGCAGTGGCAGCGCCTGCTCCAACGGCTCGAACAGGAGGGCGTGGAGCGCGAGGTCTGGGTCTGCTGCCGTCGCGAGCCGCTGCGCTGGCGCGCGCCGCTCCGCGACGACGGCAAGCCGGGGCCTGTCCGCGCGCCGCTGCTGCCGTCGCTGGACGCCGCCGAGGGCGAGGTCTGGAGGCCGGGGGAGGTGCGCGAGGCGACGCGCCAGGCGCGGTACGCAGAGCAGGCGCGGCTGGACGGCGCTCCTGGCGCCCCGGTGCACGGCAGCGTGCTCTTGCGCCTGCCCTCCGATTTCCTCTGCTACAAGTGCCAGCAGGATTTCGAGAGCGCGCGGGAGCTGACCGACGGAGAGGTCGATGGTTGGTGTAAGAGGTTGCATTTCGCGCCGAAGAAGCTGCCTAGCCAGGCGGTGATGAAGCGCGAGGCGGTGGAGGCGGAGCGCGCCCGCGCCAGGAAGCGCGCGCAGGCGGCCCGGTGCGCGGCGGGGGGGGAGAACGGATTCGCTGAGTTCCGTGGTCTGCTGCTGGAGGACGAGTGCTTCCACCAGGACAACTGCGAAGCGAGCGTGCAGCTGGACCAGCGACACGCTCTGGAGCCGTGGTACCAGCGCGCGGGGCCCGACGGGAGCAGGCTGGCGCCCTGGCCGCGCGTCTTCGGTATCCCGAAAGCGTGGGCCGGCCCTGGCCGTGCGTTCTTCTCCGAGGCCGTGGAGTCGGGTTTCGCCGCCGACACGTTCCCCCAGGGGCGGCGCGGCTACTACACGGGCGAGCCGGGCGACGTGCCCGCGGAGCTCTGGCTGTTGCGGGCCTGGTGCCGCGCGCGCGGCGGCGTCGCTCGCATGGGCGACGCCCTGGCCGCGCGCTTGCAGCAGCTCGAGGGCGACCGCGACATAATGTACAGGGTGGAGGCCGCCGAGGGCGCGCGGCGGTCCCCGAGTGGCGACCTGAAGCCGCCCGTGTACTTGGCGGACCTGAAGCCGCAGGCGATCCCCGAGTGGCCCGTCTGGCAGCAGCTCCTCAAGCTGAAGCCTCAGGCGGCGCGGCAGGTGGCGGCTTTCGTGCGCCGGGAGCGGGCGGGCGTGGGCTTGACGTGGAACCTCGCCGCGGGGCACTGGGACCTGGACCAGCAGCGTCTGCTCGCTGCGCTCGAGAGGGATCCCGCGTTGCTCGCCGCGGTGGAGAAGGACGACGCGGCCGCAAAGAATGATAAGGACGTTCTGATTGCCCTCGACGATTTCCGTGCCCGTCACGGCGGTGTCTGGCCGGACGCGTTCGCCGATCGGCGCGGGGAGCCCGATTTCAAGGAAGCGAAGCTCGTGCGGGGTGTTGCAAGGGTGGCGACAAAGTATTCGCAGGAATTCGTGCGCATCTGGTTGGACCGGACATGCAGCCAATGGCTGCGGCTGGCGGGGTGCGGGGATGAGGTGGTGGGAGGAGGGGGCGGCGGCGACGACTCTTCCGGGGGCGGCGGCGGCGGCGGCGGCGGGTCCTCTTCGGGCAGCGGTGCGAACGGTGGACCAGCGTCGGGGTCGGGCTCTGGTGCGCAGGGGCCGGGCGACGGTGGCGCGGGCGGCGACGGCGACGGGAGCGCGGGCGGGGGCGCGGGTCGGCTGCTCGGCGGCGGACCCAAGAGGCAAGCCCCCGAGGGCCCAGGGCCGCGGACTCGCGGGGCGGCGAGAAAGGACCAGGAGCGGTTGCAGCAGGAGCGGCTGCGGAAGGAAGAGGAGGAGCGTCTCAGAGGGAAGACAGTGAAGGCAGGGGACGTGGAGGTGAACGTGGCTCTGGATGACCCCCACGTGAGCGAGAAGGGCACCTTGCCGGCCTGGCTCCTGGACCCCGCGCCGTGCGTCGCTGGCAGGTGCGTCGCGCGCGGGCACCCCCACGTGAGCGAGAGGGCACCTTGCCGGCCTGGCTCCTGGACCCCGCGCCGTGCGTCGCTGGCAGGTGCGTCGCGCGCGTCTGGCACCCGCACCGGGGCGTGCACGTGCTCGGGCAGTGCCGGCATTCTTGCAAAGGCGAAGGGCAGTTCTGTGGGAGCCACGGCAGACCCGAGCAGCGACCTTTTGGGGAGTGGGACCCGGACCAGCGCCACAGTTCCCTGACGCGCGAGTGCCCGGAACGGTATGGCTTGGCCGTGAAGGAGGCGCGGAAGCGCGAGACGGATGCCGGCGGCGCCATGCCCGCGCCGACCCCGGCCATCGCTGCCGCTCGCAAGGCGTGTGTGCCCAGGCTCCAGCCCGAGTATGTGGCCCTCCCGTGTGGCGAGCGCCGTCCTCTGCGGGCATTTAAAGAAGCCCCGGAGGCTCTCCCGCCGTTCCCGTGCCGCCTCTGCGACAAGAACTGGCGCCGGCGGTGAACCGTCAACCTGGTCACCGCCGGGAACCTCGTAGAGCTCCTTGCACGCGTAACAAAGCTCAGGATCGAACCGAAGAGCTTATGGGAGCTTTTCTAGAAAAACGTAAAGTTGAGATTTTTCGGAGTCAACATAAAGTCGGTTCCCGGAAGTCAAATGATACTTAAAC
>CAUYUJ010012291.1:0-17677 GCA_963575745.1 Prorocentrum cordatum | reverse complement strand
TTTCAACCGACTTCCCGACTCCCTACCCGCTATGGCCGACTGGGCCTAAGATTTGGCCCTCCCACCCCCAAAGGGGGGATGCTCGCTACCACAATTGACCCGATCGAATTCCTTGCCCTCAATGCTCAGCGCGACGACCCTGCCCTGCCCACCGACGCTGAGTGGACGCTTGCATCGGAAGACTCTGAACTCCTCACCTAGACGACGTGCTGCGGTCCGTTGCTCCGTGCCTTCGGAACTATGGGCTTCGCTGTTATCCGACCGCCCCACCCCTAATACTACGACCAGTGGACTCGGAGCCCCACCCCCGAGCCCACCCGGTGCCTTCATCAAGGAGTGAGTCATCTCGATTTCAGCCCGCGTCCGCCACAACGGCAGGGTGGCGATGCATTTGCTGTGTCAAACATACCAGGTCCCAACATACAACGGGACGCTTTTTTTTGTTGTTCGGAACGCGCGCGCTCTCCATGGTATGTTTTGTTTCGGGAAGGCGTGGGTGAAATGTGTTCGTCGACGAACCACTGACACCCCTCATGGAGACCACGGGTATTTTCGAGGCCGCTCACGGCTTGGGGCCATCCGCACTACGGCCGTTCTTGGAAAGCGTCTGCGCGAGGCCAAGGTCTCGATAGTGGATACCAAACACGATATGACCACTGCGATTGCGCCTGCGTTGCGTCCGGAGTTCGATGGAGCAGTGCCAGCGCCATTGACGGGCATTTTCCTCTTGTCAGCGAGCCCGGAACAGGCGTGGCTCCGGAACGGCGCGGGGGATTTCCGAGGGGATTATTCGGCGACGGTGTTCCGGAGGCCTTTTGTGAACCGATCCAAGCTTGGATTGCGCAGCTGACAAGCCGCCACCCCCGCGACCTCGTTGTTATTTGCCCCATCTCGGGAATCGTTTGCGACCTCTCTCTCCGGACGTTTGCCGACGACGTGGATGAGTCCCACCAGAACACCGACCCTGCGCACACAGGCCAGGTCATCCACACCTCCGCGAGTTTCGCGCTCGTGGCGTGGCTCACAGCCAGGGGGAGAACACGCTGTTGCCCATTTTGCGGGTCCCGGGTCCCGCTGGTTCAACAAGCGCGCCCACTAAAACCTTGGATTCTTGCCCGGCCGAGTACACCAGCGGGCCTCTCTTCTTGGCGCGATCTTCGATACGACCCACAATTTGTGGCCTGAAGTGGAGGGCCCCTGCGATGCGATTGCGAAGGCATGGCGCGCGATGCGACGATTCTGGAAATCGAGGGCCACTTCGAAACGCAACAAAAGCTTGTATTCCACGGTGCTGTTGCCGGCGCTGGCGTGTCGGGCCTATCCGTTCATGTCCCTACCCCAGCCCAGATCGACCGAGTGAAGTCGAAGCGCGCGCGGCACGGCGCGGCTCTCTGGGGGATGTGGCGGAGAAGTAGACGCGGATAGATGATGAGGGAAGGGAGGTGACGGTCATCATGCCGCTGTCGGATCTTCAGGTGGGGCGACGACTCGGCCTCGTCCCAAACAGCGTCGAGCTGCGTGCCCAGAGGTTGAATGGCTGGCAGAAATTGCTGCCAGCTCTGCCCGGCATGCCCGCGAACTTGCTGCAGTTTTTTTCGGTACTTTCAAGTTCGAGGACCCACGGCACCAACTCTTGCCGTGGATGCCGCGCGATCTGGGGACCACGAAATAGATTGGCATGACCAACCCGTGGGCCAGGTTATTTGCGCGGGATCCTCGCTGCCTCCGAAATCTGGAAGGGGGGAGGGATTTGTGGGATGCTATCGGTACGGACCCCCCTCAACGTGTTCGGGAATGGGGATGCGCAGATGATCTTCCGACTAATGGATTTTGCAATAGTGCGTTCCGACTGGTTGTTGATCCCACCACCACCGCATGGCCCAGATGAAGTAGAGAGGGGGGAGACAGCCGATGGGGATCACGAGTGCCTCACCCTGGATGCTGAAGGTTGTGCGTGCCGCAGGCAGTTTAGGGCGCGCAGGGCGTCGTTGGTGCACCAGCGGCAACCGACGGGGAGCCAACGCGGCAATGGTGGGCGTCTCGCTTCTCTGACCATCACGAAGCAGCGCGTCGCGCGCCGGTCTACTTTGAAGGGCCGCGCGACCGCATTCAGGCATCTGACCCACGCGTGCCAACATGGCTGGTGGATCGTCGATGCTTCGGCCAGCGACTGCCCTTGTCGTTGACGTTGCCGATGCCACGCGCCTCGTCTGCCTGCAGCAGTTTCGGGAGTTCAGCCTTCTGCAACGCCATTCGCGCACCCACTTGCCTGATCCGTTGCCCGACTTTCTGGGGCGCGTTTTATCCCATGCAATGCCAGCGGCGGCCCCGACGGACCTCGGCGGGAGCAGCCAGAGGCGGCGAGGAGACGCCGCCAACGGCAAGGGCGACGGCAAGGGCGGCAAGATCAAGACGGCCAAGGTCAGGCCAGGCGGGCCCGCAAAGGGCCCCGACAACTGGAGACCATGGACCCCGCAGAAATTGGCAGATTGTTCCAAGCGCTGATGAAGTTGGCCCTGAACCTGGCGCTCCAGACACGGCGGGTGGAGGCGATCGCCATCATCATTCTATCGGCCCCGATAGGACTGAAGCCGGTGACCATGGCACGGCAGCGTGTTCGAGGTTGGCTGGGACAAATCCGAGAGGCGACGGCCGAGAACAAGAGCGAGAAATCTTGCTCCTTGCGGCGCGATTTCGCGCGCGGCGGTTATGGGCTTGGTCGAAGGTCTCCTGGCAGAGGGGGAGGGCGTGGGGAGAGTGAGCCTCGACAACGTGCAGGAGCTCAAGGGCCACATGGACGTCATGAGCATAGACGCAGCGGGAAAAGTCCTCGCCCTGGTCAACGCGTCCAACGCGCACAAGGAGACCGATGCCAACATCCGGATGTGCCTCAAGAAGGAGACCCATTGTCATCAGCAGCTGGCAGGAGCAGCTGGGCGCCCAGCGGAAGGACGGGGTAACGCCCGTGCGCCACCTCGGGCGGGCCATCCACACAGGACTGTGCAATTGGGATGAGTGCTGACTTCAGGGGGCACCAGCACCCAGAACCCAAGGGCGAGTGAGCGGGGCGGGTTTAGGGGTCGGCCTGCCAACGTGCCTCCGCCCTCCGACGACCCTCACTCATCTTTCGCGATGCGGCTGACTCTATGCGAGCTACTGGGTGGGACAGCGCCACGATTGGAAGCATGCTCGGCTGCTTCAGGGTGGGAGGTAACACAATCTCCAGAATGCTGGGCCCCAGCGCAGCGATTGTTGATTTATTGTAGGCCCTTCCTTTCCCTCCTTCGTCCTCCTACCCGCGCGTGCCTCTCGAGCGGTGTTTGTTGCAAGAACTCGCCGGCAATCCATTGCGCCGTCTTTCCGTTCGCGTATCCGTTTCAGGGTCGCCTTTCTTGGCGCATCCTTTTCAGTTTCTGCTTGTGCAGGGGGGGGGCTGCTCCACGGCTGTAAGTTGGCAGGTTTGCACGAGGGCCGGACGCAACTATTAACAAATTGCGGATCTTGAGGGCGTGCGCGTGCACGACACCTTCAGTTGTAAACCAGCCCTAAAACGTCTAGTCTAGTCAGACATCGACCTGTGCTCCAGAGGCGTGCGTGCGTTCTCCTCACATTCCTCCTCCTCCTCCTCCTCCTCCTCCTCCTCCTCCTCCTCCTCCTCCTCCTCTTCCTCCTCCTCCAAGCGCCAGCTCGGCCCGATCCTGCGGGCTTTGCGAGCCCGCGCCACGGGCGCCGCTGCCCCACTTCGCGCCTCTCCCCCCTCGCCGCGGTGGCATGGAGCCCGTCCCGGCGTGGCGGCCTCGCGTGAACCAGGCTGCCGCCGAGCGCCGGGCCCAGTGCAGCCGCGCGGACGCGCGGGCTACTGGGCGGCTGCTGCGGATGTTCGCCGACGTCGAGCGCCACCGCGGCCAGGGCCTGAGCGGCCTGGCCCAGGCGTTTCGCACGGCGCTGGGCGTTGGGGCGCCAAGTGGCACCGCTCCGCCACCCACGGGCCCCTGCGGGAGACGGCTGCCCTCGATGTGGCGGAGGCGGAGGCGGCGCCGCCAGGGGAGCAGCCTGCACTTGCTGCGGACGTGGCCGCGGAGGCTCCAAGCGCGGAAGAATGCGGCGTGCAGCGAGCCGACCCCGCCAACGCCGTGAAGGTCTCCGCCGAGGCGGCAGCAGTGGGCAGCCCAGCTGATTTTCTTGGTGCCGTGGATCGGGTTGCTCACTTCGGTAAGGCTGCAAGTTGGGAAGATGCGCCTCGTGTCGGCGCCGATCATCCTACCGAAGCCGTCTCCCTTCGTGGAGGTGCTGGAGCCGTTGCACTCCAGTCAGACGTCGGATCGTTGTTGCACGAGCGCGGGACGGTGATGGCAGCGGCCACCTTTGCCTCGCCGGTAGCCGAGCGATGGGCGGCCAGCGACGAGCGTGCACGACTTGTCCGTGACGCCGATGCTCTGCTTGGAAGCCCGGGCTTGGCAGATTGCAAGCGTAGTTGAACGATGTAGTTTTTGCCAGACATGTTGTTGGGTGTCTGCCCAGCACGTCAAGTTAGTATGTGCTATTCTGTTCTGGGTGGCAACATTGCGGAAACTACTCTGGTGACGTTCAATTTCGAGATTTGTTCCGGTTTCTTCTTTTGAGGGTCCGGCGTGCCGTGTGGAGGTACATGCTCATTGGATTGGGGTGATTTCTGATCTGGTGAAATATGGTGAGCGCATCGTACGTTTGGTCTGGCCTGTTTCCAGCCCTCCGATTTCTCATTCGCCGAGCCGCTGGGATAGCTGGGGGAAGAGTAGGTTTTTGTTTGACTCCGCTATCTTTCCATTTATCCATCCATCCATACATACATACATACATGCTTCCAACCGGCTCCTCCTCCTCCTCTTCTTCCTCCTCCTTCTCTTCCTCCTCCTCCTCCTCCTCCTCCTCCTCCTCCTCCTCCTCCTCCTCCTCCTCCTCCTCCTCCTCCTCCTTGTCCTCTTTATATTATTTGTATCATTCGCCTCTTCCTCCTCCTCCTCTTCTTCCTCCTCCTCCTCTTCCTACTCCTCCTCCTCCTCCTTCTCGGCCCATGTTTCTCACGATCCTCTCCCCGTCTCGCTTTTCGAGGCAAGCAGGGGATAGGTCTCGGACTGCTCTGCCCAGAGGGGTCGCTGCCCCATGTAGTCATCACGCTTCGCGAACCTCCTCCTCATTCTGCCCCTCCGATTTTGTTATCTCCTCTTCCTGAGGCCTCCTCCCTCTCGGAGCCCCTCGTAGGAACGCTTACGTCTAGACTCTAGACACCCATTGCCGATGGGGTTGCGGGCTCGCCACGTTGGTTCAGGTCAGCATGGCGCTGGCAGGAGATCGACCACGATCTGCTGCACGTGCGTACCGCAGTGTGTTCTCATCCTCTTGGTGCTTGCTGGCAGAGAAAGCAGCAATTGTGCATTGATAGGTGGTATAACGAAAATAAGGAGTGAGTGAAAGAGAGAAAGAGAGAGAGAGAGAGAGAGAACAAACAAACAAATTATTCACTGCGTGGGGATCCCCATATGTGCATCTCCTTGCTGGCGCTCCCTTGGTGGTGGGACTCGGTGAGGGCGAATCTGGATTTAAGTGTGACTGAGCTGCCTCTCTCTCTGCTCTCTCTGCTCTCTCTGTCTCTCTCTCTCTCTCTCTCTCTCTGCCCTCTCTCTGTCTCTGCCTCTCTTTCCCTGCCTCTCTCTCTCTCTCTCTCTCTCTCTCTGCCTCTCTCTCTGCCTCTGTCTCTCTGCCTCTCTCTCTCTCTCTCTGCCTCTCTCTCTGTGCCTCTCTCTCTCTGCCTCTATCTCTGCCTCTCTCTCTCTCTCTCTCTCTCTCTCTATCCTCTCTCTCTTCTCTATTCTCTCTCTGCTCTCTCCTCTCTCTCTCACTCTCCCTCTCTCTCTCTCTCGCTCTCTCTCTTCTCTCCTCTCCTCTCCTCTTCTCTTCTCTTCTCTCTCTCTCTCTCTCTCTCTCTCTCTCTCTCTCTCTCTCTCTCTCTCTCTCTCTTTCTCTCTCTCTATCTCTCTCTCTCTTCTCTCTCTTTCTCTCTCTCTTCTCTCTCTCTCTTTCGCTCTCTCGCTCTCTCTTGCTCTCTCTCGCTCTCTGTCGCTCTCTCTCGCTCTCTCTCTCTCTCTCTCTCGCTCTCACTCGCTCTCTCTCGCTCTCTCTCGCTCTCCCTCGCTCTCTCCCGCTCTCTCTCTCTCTCTCTCTCTCTCTCTGCTATATCTCTCTCTCTCTCTCGTCTCTCGCTCTCTCTCTCTCTCTCTCTCTCTCTCTCTATCTCTCTCTTCTCTTCTCTTCGCTTCTCTTCTCTCTCTCTCTCTCTTCTCTCTCTCTCTCTCTCTCTCTCTCCCCCCCCCTCTCTCTCCACTTTCTCTCTCTCTCTCTCTCCTCTCTCTCTCCCTTCTATCTCTATCTCTCTCTTCTCTTCTCTTCGCTTCTCTTCTCTCTCTCCCTCTGCTCCTCTCTCTTCTCCTATTCTCTCTCTCTCTCTCTCTCTCTTTACCCCCCCCCCCCTGCTCTCTCCACTTTCTCTCTCTCTCTCTCTCTCTCTTCTCGTGCTCCTCTCTCTCCCCTCTCCTCTCTCTCATCATCCCTTCTTCCTTATCTCTTCGCCTCCTCATCTCTTCTCCTCTCCTCTCTCTCTTTCGCTCTCTCTCTCTCTCGCTCTCTCTCTCTCTTCTCTCTTAATCTCTCTCTCTCTCTCTCTTCTCTCTTCTCTCTTTCTCTCTGCCTGTCTCTCCTCTCCTCTCAACTCCCCCTCTCGTCTCTCTCTCTCTCTCTCTCTCTCTATCTCCGCTCTCTCTCTCTCTCTCTCTCCTCTCCCTCTCTCTCGCTTCCTCTCTCTCTCTCTTGCTCTCTCTTTCTCTCTCTCTTTCTCTCCTTCTCTCTCTCTCTCTCTATATATTCCTCTCTCTCTCTCTCTCTCTCTTCCTCGCTCTCTCTCTCTCTCTCTCTCTCCTCGCTCGCGCCGCTCGCTCGCTCGCTCTCTCTCTCTGTCTCTCTCGCTCGCGCTCGCGCTCGCGCTCGCGCTCGCGCTCGCGCGCTCTCTCTCTCTCTCTCGCTCTCTCCCGCTCTCTCTCTCTCTCTCTCTTTCTTTCTCTCTCTCTCTCTCCTCTCTGCTCTCTTCGCTACTGGCTTCTGACGGAGTCTGGGTTAGGTGAGCCTGAGTGTGGGTACGTCTGTGTGTGCCTGACTCTGAAGAAATGAATCTGAGTGTGAGTGAGCTTGTGTATGAGTGAGTCTGGGTGCGAGTCTGAATCCCAATGGTGCCCCTGGCAGTGTCTGGCGACTAGGAGGCCCGGGTCGACTCCTCTTTGGGAAGCCAAAATGCTGCCCCTGGCAGCGTTTGGTGACAATGAAGCCCCTGGTGGACCCCCCCTGGGGCTCCCAAATGATGCCCCTGACAGCGTTTTGTGACCATGAGGCTCTCAAGAGATACATGTTGGGGACGCCAAACGGCAATTCTAGCTGAGGCGTCCCACCAAAATCGGCGCGAACGGGCTCGTGAGATCAGCCAGGGTGGCTCCCCCTTGGGGCTCCCAATTGATGCCCCTGGCAGCGTTTTGTGACAATGAGGCTCTCAAGAGAGACATGTTGGGGAGGCCAAACGGCAATTTTAGCTGAGACGTCCCACCAAAATCGGCGCGAACGGGCTCGTGAGATCAGCCAGGGTGGATCCCCCTTGGGGCTCCCAAATGATGCCCCTGGCAGCGTTTTGCGACCATGAGGCTCTCAAGAGAGACATGTTGGGGAGGCCAAACGGCAATTATAGCTGAGACGTCCCACCAAAATCGGCGCGAACGGGCTCGTGAGATCAGCCAGGGTGGCTCCCCCTTGGGGCTCCCAAGTGATGCCCCTGGCAGCGTTTTGTGACCATGAGGCTCTCAATAGATACAGGTTGGGGGCGCCAAACGGCAATTCTAGCTGAGACGTCCCACCAAAAATCGGCGGCGAAAAAGGTGGCGCTCGTAGAGATCAGGCACAGGTTTCAAGGGTGGCTCACCCTTGGGGCTCCCAAATGATGCCCCTGGCAGCGTTTTGTGACCATGAGGCTCTCAAGAGAGACATGTTGGGGAGGCCAAACGGCAATTTTAGCTGAGACGTCCAACCAAAATCGGCGCGAACGGGCTCGTGAGATCAGCCAGGGTGGCTCCCCCTTGGGGCTCCCAAATGATGCCCCTGGCAGCGTTTTGTGATCATGAGGCTCTCAAGAGATACATGCTGGGGGCGCCAAACGGCAATTCTAGCTGAGACGTCCCACCAAAATCGGCGCGAACGGGCTCGTGAGAACAGCCAGGGTGGCTCCCCCTTGGGGCTCCCAAATGATGCCCCTGGCAGCGTTTTGCAACCATGAGGCTCTCAAGAGATACATGTGGGGGGCGCCAAACGGCAATTCTAGCTGAGACGTCCCACCAAAATCGGCGCGAACGGGCTCGTGAGAACAGCCAGGGTGGCTCCCCCTTGGGGCTCCCAAATGATGCCCCTGGCAGCGTTGTGGACCATGAGGCTCTCAAGAGATACATGTTGGGGCGCCAAACGCAATTAGGCTGGAGACGTCCCACCAAAATCGCCGCGGAAACGGGTTCGTGAGATCAGCCAGGGTGGCTCCCCTTGGGGCTCCCAAATGATGCCCCTGGCAGCGTTTTGTGATCATGAGTGAGTGTGAGTGTGAGCTTAACGTATCTTATCTTATCTTGAAATCTCTTATTATCATATCTTGTGCTATCTTATCTTATATTGTAGTCTCTTCTTATTACTCCTTAGGCTGTCTTATCTTATCTATTATCCTACCTTGTCATATATCTTATATTACCTTATCATATATTGTGTTATCTTATCTTATATTGTAGTATCTTATCTTGTCTTGTTTTATCTGGTGATTATCATTGGGAGGAGGGAGGCGCGAGCGGGAGGAAGAAGGAGGAGGAGCAGTGGGAGGCATAACAAGAACCCCAATCCTTAGGATATAAGGGAAAAAGAGAAACGAAAAGCAAGAGAAAGACAGGAAAAGAGAGAGAGAGAGAGAGAAAGAAAGAAAGAAAGAAAGAAGAGAACAAGAGCAAAGAAAGCAGACAGCAACGAGAAGCAACGCGAAGAGAGGGAGGGAGAAGAAGGGAGAGAGGGAAGAAGGGCACCAACCCGCGTGCACGGCGACCGCGCAGCGCGCGCGCCCTGGGAGACAAGTCAAGTTGGAAGAAATCTTTAAAACAAGCCGGGCCGGCCCCAAGAACAGTCAGTCCTGCGAATGAGACCCAGGTTGGCTATGTCTCTTCGAGAACACAAAGGAGCTAACTTAAAGTGGTGAAGTGCATCTAAATCAGAAATTCCCACAATGCGGAGAAACGAGCTTTCAACTCGATCCAAAGACGCCAAGACGGAGTTAGAGGCATGTGTGAAAGCACAAGTAACTCGTAGAGCTTCCCTTAGCAAGTTATTGCTGGAAGCTTAAGAGTAATTCCGGAGCGCTGAGGAGCTAGTTGGCAAGAAAAATCTCGACGTACCTTTTGGTGACTTTGGGTCGGTTGAAAATTTTGTTCTAGAAATTCAACAATTCGTTTGAGCTCTATTTCCGTCATATTCGATCTTATTCCCGCTCGCCATCTTGATCTCAGCTCGATGGGGTACTTTACTGTCAAAAAGCGTCCCGGCGGGATCGGCCGTTTAAAGTAATCTTGATGCGCGTTCTCGGCATTTTGTACTTAACTCGAGCTGTAGGGCAGTTACAGAGCTGGTAAGCACACCTGTCGCATTCAGAATTATCAGGCGCGTTCGCCTGTTGAATCCAGAGGTCTGAACTCGGTCTGCTAGTCGAGCTAGGTCCGCAAACCTATTCGTATTATTCGAGTCATCTTGACAGGCGCTCTCGGTTTTCTGTACTTAACTCAAGCTGTAGGGCAGCTACAAGGCTGATTGTCACAAACATCGATGGGAAATCATCACTCGCGTTCGTTCATTGAACCGAGAGCTCTAACTCGGCCTGCTGCCCGAGCTAGGTTCGCGAAACTATTCGTGTTGTCCGAATCATCTTGAGAAGTGCTCTCAATTTTCTGCGCTCAACTCGTGCTGGGGGAGGGCTACAATGCTGCGGGTCACAGACATCGATTTGCAAATATCAGGCGCGTCTGTCGGTCGATTCCAGAGCTCGGAACTCGGTCTGTTGCTCGAACTAGGTCCGCGAAACTATTCCATTATTCAAGTCGATACTATCACGTTAGGGCTGTAGAAAAGCTGCAGGGCTGGGAATCACATGAGTGGATTCGCAGACATCAGACGCCCGCCTGTCGCATTCAAAGCTCTGAACTCGGTTTGATACTCGAACTGGGCACGAAACTTTTTTTTTGTTGGGGTCATCTGGAGAGGTCTGAAATAACTTGAACTGAAAAACTAGTCGTTCTTTGGAGTTTTTGCACACTATATAGTCAAGAAGCTCTACGAGACCCCCGGCGATAAGAAAGGTTCACGGTTTACCGCCGGCGCCCACTCGTGCACACAACTCTGCACCGCATCTGTCACTATAACTTTACAGTCGAAATCGACACCTAATTTTGAAATTTCTTCCCGTCGGCCACTATGTTTTTTTTTTTTTCTATGCTAAGACCTCTATGCATAATGTGCTCTCACAATCACGCCAGAAACCATAGGAGCCAGGCAAGACCGTGGCTCCGCAGGAGGGCGCAAGAAAAATAAAAATAAAAGAATCACTGTACGCAAGACGCCCGGCAAGACCAAGGCGACGAGGCAGGTGAAGCAAAAAACAGCAAGTGAACCGAGAAGCACGACATGCAAAAGAAGAGGAGGAGAAGGCCGAGGATAGAACGGAGAGCTTCACGAGTGAAACCTTTGAGCGCAGAAAAAAATCGACAGAGATTCGACCCCTCAAGTTCCGGGTGGGTCAGCCAGAGCACGGCAGGGCTCGACCCGGCTGCAGGCTCCTTCAAAACGTGGGAATACACGTACCGAGGGGGAGAAGAGGGCGAGGGAGAAGGAGAAGGAGAGGAAAGAAGGATCAGCCGCGCCAGTCCCGGCAGCGTTTCAAAGGGTGGTGCGCGAGCGGCACTCTGGTCGAAAAAAGCGAAGACCAGACGGGCGAACGCGGCGCGAAGTCTTTGAGCAATGCCGATAAAAAAGATTGGAAGTCATGCACAGACTCCGCCATTACAATGAAATCTGGGAGCAAGTTGTATCTGCGAACCATGCCGATTGCACAGTGTAAAATGTTCTCCGGCGACACAAAGCTGGGCTCTTCCAAATGACGAGGGTGACGGGGGCGAGCAAGAGGAGGGGGAGGCGAGGAGGACGGACGGAAGAAGCGGGAGAAGACGGAAGGACCCACACCCAGCACTGTCCTGTGGATAACGCCAAGCATGGCGATGTCTCTTCTGACTGCAAAGGGCGCAAGATTAAAAGTCAGCAAAACATCCAAGGGCGGGATGTTTACTGCGCGAAGAAACCTTGTTAAAACGGCATCGAGCGGGAGAAGAGCGGAAAAAGAAGCGTGGGCTATAGCAGGTGTCCTGTATTCCAAAAAACTCAAAACGTGCGCCTTAAAAAGCCCAAGCAACTCTGAATCCGTGTGGTATCGCCTGGAGCGCAAGCAATCGCGGCAAAAAAAAACAAACTCCGAATCTGAAAAACAAAAAAAAAAACGAGTAGAACAAAAGAAAAGGCGACCAAAATTACCGTCTGGGCCGATTGCACAAGCACTGCTTGAATGGTCAAAAAAAACCTGGCATACCTAACTCGAACAGGGAAGAATAAAATCTACTCCACTGGGGCTCGCTGAATAAACCGACCTTTATCCGCGATTGAATGGTGCGAATCTTGAAATTTGCATTGACGGTCTTATTTTTCGCGTTCTAATGGGACTTTATTCTGCCTTCTCTTTTACATCGTTCGATTGGCTCTTCAAAGATTTCTCTTTTATCAATTCTGAAAATGTTGAGGCAATCTCTGGGTTCCGGAACTCACATACAACGCCTTCATGAATCTACGGTAAATTCCGAACCCCCAATACAACTAATTACAAACTAGGGAAAACGGGTTCACATTTGAGCGAATTGTTTCAACGATCGTCGTTATTCCAACAAATGAAATCACCAATTCCAAAAAAGTTTCGAAAAAGATTTGATAATTTTACATCTATTAACAAAATCTGAATGCCATCGTGAAGCGCCCTTTAACGACGATAACTCAACAATTCTAAATGATCTGATAAGTTTACCACTCGTACAAATCTTTATTTTCAATTGTCCAGGTTAATTTCAATTTCTTATCTAAATCTGTTCGTTTATGAGAAACATTGAAGCAAAATTCGCTTTATTTTTCTGGAATATCGCCTGACCACCGGCGAAAAATTTTCCAAATGTGTCCGGCGTTTCTGTTGTCAAACAATCTGAGCAATCAAACGAAAAATTTAGAAGGCGACAAAAAACAGTTCGAGAACGACTTGAGACATCTCTATTAATAAAAAGACAAATTGAGAAATTACTGCCAATTGTATTTCATTGGAGTAAATTGCCCTAATCGTTTCCTCTGAGCGAAATTTTGCCCAAAACCATTATATTCTGGAAAACTGTAAATTAAATATTTAATTTATATAAAACAAAAAATCAATACAAATAATTCAACACATTTACATTCTCATACAGATAAACTTGTATAATCTTTCACCAAAACATTGAGTCCTTGGAATACTGAATATTTTTCCCGGAACATTCAATATTTGAAATTAAACGTATCTTTCAAACCTCTTATCACGATTGATGCAAACTATGTGCTGTTCTAATACACATGAATAGAACACAATAACACATTAATAAAAATCTCGTAATTGCGAGGTTCTGTACTTTGAATCATAACACGTTTATAATTGAATTGTGATTAATGTAATAATCAAATATTTATGTTTTCATAAACATCGTTTCTCTGTATGACTATCCCATACATACGTAATCTATAAAACAACCATTAGAAAAAAAATATGATAATTGAATGAAAACTGCGATATAGTTTAATTAATAAATGAACATAATGCATTTGCTCAACAATAACTAAAATTCTAAAATCGTAATATGGACATGTCAAACAACACTTCTAAGAATATGAATTCATATATTGTGGTTTATCTCTAGATTGTATAATCGAACATCTGACTTAGAATTCCATAAGACTATATTTTCGATTTGAAGATTGTATTTTATTATCAATAATACCAACTGTCGCAAAACAATAGAATAGAAACTAACAACAAAAATATGGAATATATGTCACATAAAATTACATACCATAACATATAATCAGTACACTAGTATATGTATGCTGCACTTCATTCAAACATGTCTAAAATCATCGAAGTATACGATCATATTGCTAAAACTCTCATTGCAAATATAATCATAATTTTGCCATCGAACTACTAGATTCAATCGCTTTCATCTTTCTCATTAAATTTCAACGTTCTGACAAATCGAATTTTCTACACTCAGATATTTTTGTTCCATGAACTTACATGTATCGAGTACAGGGTAGGCAGTAGTGAGTAAGTAGTTAGTAGCAACTGTGGAATAGTGGGTAGGGAGTAAATCCACTTCGTGCATTTTTAAATTTCGAATCTTCTATGTGTGTATATATATATATATATATATACACATGCAAATACATATACACACACACACACAACACACACACAACTATATATATATATATATATATATATATAATACAATATATTTATTATATATATATATGAAGTATATTTGGAATATATATATATTATATTACATATATTAACACACAGACAGACAGAAGTCAAAAAACCTTAACATGCGCTCACAAACACACAAGCACACACACACATATGTGTCATGCTTTATGGTATGTATATGGTATATTGTATATGTATATATATATATATATATATATATATATATAGAGAGAGAAAGCGTGTGTGTGTGTGTGTGTGTGTGTGTTATGCGTGTGCTTATGTGTGTGTTCGCTGATGACGTGTTCGTGTACGGCTCTAACCGTGCACCTGCATACATAAACCACTGCCGATCAGTTTGTGTGTATGTATATCCGTATATCTATAGATTGGATATATATACACACACATACATATAAAACATATGTGTGCGCCTATGTGTGCATGTGCATATGTGTATGTACGTATGCATATGTATGTGTGCATGTGTATATGTACGATGTGTATGTTTATGTACATGTATGTATGTATGCATGCATGTATGTATTTATGTAGGTGTATGTGTATGGATGCGTGTGTGTGTGTATGTATGTATGTGTGTGTATATGTATATGTATATGTAGGTGCACACACATATATATATATATATATATATATATATATATATATATATATATATATGTGGGGAATGAACACGCGAATCCAAAATCGTCTGTTCCTTTTTTTGTTTCTTCATTCTTTTTTTTTGTTTTTTTTGTTTCCGTGTTTTTTCCGACAATATCAAGATCGGTATCGGTATTCCGATCGGTATCCGTATCCCGCCAGCTCTTTGGGCGTAGGTGGTCTGGAACGTTCCCTGTGTTACCCTTCCTTCTTCTCTTTCAGGGAGGCGTTTACCCCTGTCCCTACCCCCCACCCCCCTGGACCTGGACGGGGCGTTCCGCGAGCGGTCGGAACGTCCAAAACGTCCTGGATCGAAAAGAAAGAAGAAGAAGAAAACGAATCATTGGTTTTACTCGGTTCTGGCCCCAATTTTTTGCGGGCTCAACGAGGGCGGGGGGAGCGCATTAAACTCCCCTTCTTTCATCGTCGCTCAAGCTGGCCCCCCAAAGCGGCTAAGGTCTCCCAGAGCGTTCTGGAGGGCCACTAAGGAGACAGGAGGCTCCAACACGCGCCCAACAGGCGCCCAAAAGGCTCCCAAAATGCTTCAAGAGGATTCCGGAGGCACGCAATATGCCCCCCAGACGCTCCAAGAGGGCTCCCCGAAGCACCCAAGACGCCCAATAGCCCTCCAGGACCGCCAAGAGGCTCAAGACGTCCCAAGAGGCCACCAAGAAACGTCGAAGCGATATCCCAAGAGGCTCCGAAAGGCATCCAAGAGACCTGTGGCCCTTTTGCTCGCACTCCTTCTCCTGCTCATCCTTCTCCTGTTCTCTTTCCTCTCCTCTCCTCATCATCTCTTCTTCAAACGTCATCTTCATCAGCCTCGTTCTCCTCATCCCTCAATGGGACATCGGTTCGGCTTCCCACTCTTGGTTTCCACATTCCTGATCATAACTCGCACTGGACACGTTGTCTGGATGGGTGGTGGGGATACGCGAACGGTCTATAATCCACCAGTCTTTGGGAGTGTTAGTTGTTTTAGCGAGCTCTCTCGGTTCTCAAACCCCCCGTCTTTCCCCTTCGGGAGGGGTTTACACCTCCCCCTCCCCCCTCACATGGGATGGACAGGTCCTTACCGCGGGTCGTCAGGGGGGTCATTTTCGACTCCTGGGAGGGCTAAAAAACGACACCCCTCACGAGGATTCTGGCCCCGACGGGGGGAGGGAGAAAACATGCTTTCCTCTTCTTTGAAGCCAAAATCATTGATTTTACTACGGTTTTGGCCCAATTTTGGCCTTCTGAGGGGGCAGCGCCCATTAAAGCTTCCCTCTTCTTTGAAGCCAAAATCATTTATTTTACGAAGGTTTTGGGCCCATTTTGCCCTTCTGAGGGGCAGCGCTAATCAAAGCTCCCCTCTTCTTTGATCGATTTCCTCCAAGATGGCCCCAAGAAACGCCCAGGAGGCACCAAGAGGCCCCAAGATGGTCCCAAGATGGCCCCAAGAGGCCCCCAGGAGGCCCCCAAGAGGATCCCAAACGGCCCAAAGAGGCCCCCCCGAGGCACCCAAGACGCCGAAAAGGCCGTCAGGACGACCCTCTACTCGCCTGGGCGTCGTTTCTGGACGGGCTGGTGGGGATACGCGAAGCGTAAAGAATTTCGTTCGGTATCGGTATTTCGAGGTATCGGTATTCCGCCGGGTATTAGATTTTCCGATCCGCTTCTCGGGCTTACTTAGGAGTTCATAAGTCTGTGCGGTATTCAGAAAGATTTCAATGTCATGAGTATTGTATGTGTGTTCCTTCGTTCAGGATCACACACACACACATATATATATATATATATAAGAACAATCGAATCACTAGAACAATTTTTCGAGGTTCATGTTGCCGTCAATTTTTCGAAGATTTCCGAAACCATCGGTTTCCCAAAGCTTTGTTGTCCGTGTCCCACAGCGAACTGGTGGCGGCTCTGGGGCATATATGCGGTAGCATGGGATGAAATATTCCTAAAATTAGAATTCGATGGGATCGGTATATATCTGTGTGATTTTTTCCAATACAGGAATTCCGGAATTAATATAAGGGGCGCACGGACACAAGACAACTTGTATTTATATCATCCATCGAATATTCTCATATCATAGCATGAAGAGCAATTGTATGAGCTACTCACCCCGAGTGCATAACACATCGGTAATCATTCATGCATTTATTTTCGTTACTACTGTCAAGAGGAAAGGAAATCATACGTTCACGTTGCGGCCAAATAGCAGTGAGTTAGCTTTGGATAACAAAGAAGAGTTGCAATGCGTTCTTGTATTGGCAGTGGCAAGAGCCACCATCCAAAAATATGCTGCAAGTATGGGAGTACTAATTTGTACAACGTGAAATATTTACGGGATATTTTCACAACAGTTCATGTTACAAATGAACAACAGTCGTTGATCATCATCGACAATGTGTCAGGGTTGCAGTCGACTCTCCGGATTGATTAGAGGATTGAATGCGAAAGATCCTCTGCTGGAGATCAAGCAGGGACCATCGAGGTCCAGACCTGGGGCTGGTAAATACCAAATAAGCGAAACAAATCAAAATGGTCAGAGACAATGAAAGAGATGGTGCGCTATTCCGAATTATCCCGGCAAAGCAACCTAACAGCGATGTGTAGAAGCATATATGGAAGCATTCCCCTTAAGATTCAGATGAGAATCCAGTTGTAGAGTTCTGCTGTTCTCGCAGTCGCAGTCGCATTCGCGATGACAGTCGCAGTGGCAGCGGCTGTCGCAGTCACAGCCTCAGCCTGCCTCAGTATCAGCCTGCCTCAGCCTCAGCCTCAGCCTGCCTCAGCCTCAGCCTCAGCCTGCTTCAGCCTCAGCCTCAGTCTGCCTTCAGCCTCAGCCTCTGTGCCTCAGCCTGCCTCAGCATCAGCCTGCATCCGCCTCAGCCTCAGCCTCAGCCTCAGCCTCAGCCTGCCTCAGCATCAGCCTGCTTCAGCGTATGTCAGCCTGCCTCAAGCCTCATCTGCCTTCAGCCTCAGCCTCAGCTCAGCTGCCTCGGCATAGCCTGGCCTCAGCCTCAGCCTCAGCTCAAGCCTCCTCATCCTCAGCCTGCCTCAGCGTCTGCTCAGCTGCTTCAGCCTCGGCCTCATCCTCAGCCTGCCTCAGCCTCATCAGCCTCGCCTGCTTGCCTCAGCTCAGTCAGCCTCCAGCATCACAATTTTCGCCTCTGCATCAGATCAAAAATGTGGCCCGGGAATGGAGTTCTGCGAACTCGAAGACCACGAAGTGGCCTACAGTTGGCTCCGGGCATCCAAAATGTACGCCGGGAATGGAGTTCTGGGAACTCGAAGACCACGAAGTTGCCTACAGTTGGCTCCGGGCAT
>CAUYUJ010012290.1:0-17678 GCA_963575745.1 Prorocentrum cordatum | reverse complement strand
TCCTCCTCCTCCTCCTCCTCCTCCTCCTCCTCCTCCTCCCCCTCCTCCTCCTCCTCCTCTCTCATGTATTGAGGAGGCCGGCGTGGCGCGCGCCGCGAGGGGGGAGGAGTGCACAGAGGAAGAAGGCGCCAAGAAGAGCGAAGAGCAGCGACGACGACGACGACGAACAGCCACGACGAGCGACGAGCGACGACGACCCACCACCAGCACGACGGCGAGCGATGGCGACTGCACAAGGGGAGAAAGCGCCACGAGAGCGACGAGAAAGAACGAGCGATATGCCGGATGACATCGCGGCCCTGCGCGGCGGCTCAAGGCGGGCCGCCGGCGCAGCAGGCTGCATTGGGCAACGGGGGCGCCCACGCGCGACCTTTACGCAGGGCAGCTTGCCCGCGAACGTCGGTGATGGCGGCCCCGTTTTTCGTCGTCCACATGAGCGGCAAGCAAACACGTTCGGCGGCGAGCGAGGGGGGGGCATGAGAAGGAGGAGGCCTTTTCAAGAGGCGGGGCTTTTCAGAAGCCCTCTGGCCTTCTGAAAAAATGGCTTGCGTCTTCAGCAGCATAGAAAGGCTCAGGCAGCTGGTCGAGGCCTCCGAGGAAGCCCGCCCTCTCTTATCTCCCCCGGGCTGGCCGCCGAAACCAGTCTTGCGCGAAGAAAACATAGCAGACCCACGCCGCGGGCTGCGCGGGCCGCCCACGCGGCACGCTGCATCGGAAACAGGGGCGCTCGCGCGCGACTTTACGCGGGGTAGCTTACGCGCGAATGTCGACGCAATCCCACAAGCCCTCTGGACGTAGGTGGTTTAGAGAGTTTCCTCTTCCACACCCGTTATTCCCGTTCGGGGAGGGGTTTACCTCTCCCCCCTACCCCCTACCTTGGACCTGGACGGGGGGGGCGGCGAGCGGTCAGGGCGTCCAAAACGGCCTCGGCGAGGAAACCATTTTATTGGTTTTACTGAGGCCTTGGCCCCAACTCTTGGGGGGCAACGTGAATTGCCTCCAACCCAAGACGCCCAGGAACCCCCAGGACCGCCAAGAGACTACCAAGACGTCCCGGGAGGCCACCAAGGACCGCCCAAGAGATATCCCAAGAAGCTCCGAAAGGCATCCGAGAGACCTCTAGCCCTTTTGCTTGCCCTCCTCCTCCTGCTGCTCCTTCCTCCTCCTACTCCTGTTTTTCCTCCTCATGTTCCTGCTCCTGCTCCTGCTCCTCCTCCTTCTCCTCCTCCTCCTCATCATCTTCATCAACTTCATCGACTTCATAAGACGAAGCCGGGATCGGGGCAAAGTTTGACCGGGATAAAAATCATGTTCGGTTTTTCAAATCACCGGGGGCGCCGCCGAACGGGCCTGCCACGCCTTGGGCGCCATCGGCTTCGCGAGGGAAGGAATGCGCCCCGGCGCAGATGGGGCCACGGCGCGTATTTGGCCACGCGCGCGCCCGAGGGAATTCTGCGCCAAGCGCCTTTCACTCCAGAAGACCCGACGTCAGCAAAACAAACTTGAGGCCCCAAGGGGGCCCCAAAGAGGCGGACCGCCAAAACAATCACGCAACCAACGCAACGAAAAACACGTGTAAATGTCAAAAAGCGCAGTCCTCAGTGACCTCTTCGGCCACGCAACACCGCGAGAATGCCCGAGAAGGCATTGGAAAAAGAGCCCGCGCGCGGCCTGGCGACTTCCCCGCGCCGCCCCAAGGTTCCCGAAGCGCGCCGAAATAACCGGAAAGAAAGCCCCGGAAAGTCTTTGGAAGGCTCCCGCACCATGCAATATCCGACTTCCCCGCGCCGCCCCAAGGTTCCCGAAGCGCGCCGAAATAACCGGAAAGAAAGCCCCGGAAAGTCTTTGGAAGGCTCCCGCACCATGCAATATCCGCCACCGAATAATCTCGCGGACACCTAGCGCGCACGCGCGGGCGTCCACCATGGATGCCCAACTCCGGTTTCGGAGACAATCGCGCGCAACCGCCTGGGGCTTCGGCAACCCCGCGATTGGCCCAGGGGCCCGCGGGCCCCAGGGAATCGAGGACCGAGTTCGCGACTCCGGAAGCATCGGGCGCGGCGCCAGCCAGTCGCTCGTCTCTGGCTGACAGTGGGACGCCTGGAGATCCGGTAAAACCTGAGGAACCGCTTTTCAGAGATTCACAAAACCAGAAAACGGGGCGCGCCAAATTCTCGCGTCAGAACTTCTCTGAGAATCTCTGAAAATCTCTGAACTGGACACCCCGCGTGAAACATTCCCATAACCCCAAAACCTCGGAGCTGGCCGAAACTCTCTGAGAATTTTTCGGCCCGCGAAATTTGGCGCGCCCGGATTTCCCGTTCCGAGATTCTCTGAAATCGGCCTGCGGCGGCGCCCAGCAAGTCCTCACGCGCCGAGGGTGGGGGCCGTGGACATCGCAGGCCGCGATGGCGATGGTCCCGACCACGAGGTCCTTCCTCCTGCCCCTCGACGAGTCCACGCTCATGGACACGCTCTCTGCGGTGAGCATGGACCGCGCCATCCGCCGGTACTTCTGCGCGACGACAGCCAACGGGCCGCCGACAGACAAGGCGATTCTTTTCCGAGCTGCGCGTGCCACCGAAAACGTGCAATAGCCCCGGGTTCGGGGAGAAACACTTTCGACGCATTTTCAGGCCGCCAGCGTCGTGGCCGCCGACCCGCCGCGCGCCGACCGCGAGACTAGCTGGGCCCACTACGTCCACGGCGGCGGGCGGGCGCCCAAGAGAGCTGTCGCGACGGCGCGCGCGGCGGGGCGCCCGCCCCACTGCAACCGCACATGCGGCCTCCATGGCGCCACAGGCGTAAAATGTGTGACGCACTCTCGGGCCCCCCATCAACGCATCGGCCAGCGCCCAAGCCCCTGAAACGCAAACCTAGTGCGCCCCCCGTGCAAGCCGCGCACCCGCTCCCAATGCTCGTGCACACCAGCTTTTCTGCCCGCCCTCAACAGTTTAATTGAGCGCCCATGCGTTACTTGGGCTCCTCAAGCCCTCGAGAAGTCCTTGGGGAACTTCTGCGAATGCGCGCGCTGCGCTCCACAACTCGGCGTTCTATTTTTCTTTGGAACTTTCCCAGAATCTCTGGTTCCGATTTGTCCCGATCTTCCGCTCAGCTGACTTCATCAACTTCATCAACTTCATCATCATTTTCGACTTCCTTCTCCCCCATCTCTCATCCATCCATCCAGCCTCCTCCTTCTCGTCCCCCTCCTACCTGCGCACGGTTCGGCCGTCCCCGTCTTTGCTCCCACACTTCCCTGATCACCTCAGCTCGCGTGGACTTCGTTTCTGACTGGGCTGGTGGGGATGCGCGAAGCGTCTAGAATTGGAACATGTTTCTGTGTCGCGACCATCAGCATCAAATTGCCATCGCTCGGGCGCCCATTCCACGTGCACGTCTCGGTGTCGTGCGTGATTTCGTGCTTACAAAATGGTCCACGATTCCCATGGACGGTCCAAATATCTGCTGACGGCACTGCCGAGGAAAGTGCACACGGCTGGGCTGTGCCAAATGAAAACGTTCGTGATTCCACAAGGATCTCCTGGAGCGGCGCCGGACCCCGCCCTGGTCTGCGGAAAGCGCCAGGGGCGGCGCTGGATGCGCCGCAATGGGGACCAAGCGCCGATCCATCGCTCGAGGGCAGCGTGCAGGAGCAAGAGGCAGGAGGGCGTTGAAGGCAAATTTGGGTTTTTCGCCCGCCCCCCTGAAAAGCAAGCGAATAGAAAGAAAGCCATCCGGCTCTTGAGATTGCGCGGCAGGGGGAGCGGCAACGGCAACACCCTCAACCTCTTTAGCAAGGCCCTCGAGGCACGCGCGCGGCAGGTTCGTACCTTGACAACCCCAGCGCTGGTTGCTGACAAGGCGTGGGTCGCTAGGGAGGCAGGGAGGTAGGTGGGGAGGTTCTGAAGGAGGGAGGAGGTCGAGAGGTTCTGAAGAAGAAGGAGGTTCTGAAGAGGAGGATTTGGCCTCCACGATCAAAACCCTGCCTTCGAGAGGCACACCGCGCATAGCAACAGGGGGATGTACTGCACGTTCACGGCGAGGTTCAGAGCATCTGCAGCTGAGCCCGACACCACAGAAACTCTGTCCTTATCCACGCGGCAGCCACATTCAACACTGAGCGGCACAACTGCAAGTGCCAGGAAACCAAACAAAACATAGAACATACATTCATGCCGAGCAAGAGCACGCAATACCATAAAACTCAAATTAGTCCAGAAGCACACAGCGACCACAAATACAACCAGCTGGAGGCGGACTGCATACTGAAAAGGAGGCCCGCTCCAGGACCATGAGGAAGTTGCAAAGGTACCTGAGCGCGATCATATACCTTAGAAGTCCCTCGCCGTCAAGTGGACCAGAAGAAGGAGCAGCCCTCCGCCTCCTTCGCGTGGGGCGCCCTGAACGCCATCAGGCTGCTCGCGAAGCTGCACGACGGGCTTGGAGCATCGGCCATCGCCAGACCAGGCCACTAGCTGCTCCTCAGCGGACGGACGGACGGACGGACGGACCACCGCATCAGGCGAGCCTGTCCCACTACGGGGAGGGGTGGAACAACACCGTGGCGCTACTCGAATACATCCTGAAAAACTCACATTCCCATGTTCGCCAAGCCGTGGTCAGGTTCATACCAATTCAGCGGCGTGGCCGCTAGTCCGCGAGATCGCAGAAAATCATACAAAATTCGTCACGCCATCTCATCTCCGGACCCTTCGGTCGTCTGCCCCTCCGGCGCACGTGGTCTTCCGGACTCTTCCACGAGCGCGCAAAACTCGGCCTCGACGGTGCTGGCGTCTGCGGGCTGCCGCCCCAGGGCCGACGCCCTCCGCAAAGGGGCCCGACGGGGCTTCAACCGAGGCCGCGGCAGGACCTCCTGCAGCAGCGACGGGAGCACCACCGTCGCGCCGGGCGGCCCGAGGCAAGAAGACCTCCGCGTCGGTTCTGAGTACATCACCACCTCAATCGGCCGAGGCCCGTCCACCCGCGGCGGCCTGGAGGAGGAGGAGGAGGAGGAGGAGGAGGAGGAGGAGGAGGAGGAGGAGGAGGACGGGGCGGGGGGAATGGGTGTGGGGGGAGGGATGAGGGGGAGGGGGGGGGGAGGGGGAGGGGGAGGAGGAGGAGGAGGAGGAGGAGGAGGAGGCGGAGGAGGGGAGGAGGAGAGGAGGAGGAGGAGGAGGAGGAGGAGGAGGAGGAGGAGGGAGGAGGAAGGAGAAGGAAGGAGGGAGAGGAGGAGGAGGAGGAGGAGACGACCGATGACGATGGGCAGCACAATTTCTCAACAGATGGGGGTTGATCGGGTCTCTCCAAAATCGACCCTCGCCGGCCCGATCCAACCTAGTCCCTCGAGCGGCGGTGGATGGGTGCCTGGATGAGCGGCGCCACTGGCTGATGCTGCGAGAATAGCGGGAGATGTGTCAAAATGCGTTATATGTCTAAGCCTCTGGCATCATCTTGCACCATCTCGCATCACCTCGCAACATCACACATCATACTCCATCATCTGTAGATATTTGCGAATCCAACATGAATAATGATATTTGGGCTATCAGAAGAAGACCAATTGTACAAGTACGCCCGCAAGTTCGGACATGGCGTATGTTAGACCATGCCGTTTATGCCAAGCAAGCACATATGTTATAGACCGTTGGGATATTGCAGGATAGTGGCTTCTATCATCTGCTATTCTCGCCCATGGCAGTGAGCGCTCGCGAGCTCGAGGATGGATGGTCGAGCGACGGCGCGGTGGAGAAGGAGGAGAAACGTGCAGGAGGAGGGGGAGGAGGTGGAGGAAGAGGAGGAGGACGACGACGAGCAGTGGACGGTCGGGTAGCAGGATGAGGGGGCAGGAATATGCGAGGAAGGTTTCCCCCTACAGGTTCACCCGCATTGGTTCTCCCACAGTGGTTTCCCCCAGGTGCTTCCCATCCCCCTCCTCCCCCCGCCAAAAAAAGGTTTCTCATCGTAGGCTCCCCCCGCCCAACAAAATGTTCATGTTGGTTATGCTGGATGTTCTGGTTTTCCCGCTGTGTGCCCTGCTACATTCGAGCCTCCACCGCTGGTATCTGGTTTTTCTGGTTGAGCGCCGCCCAACCAAAATTACCAGACAACCAGAATCAACATCCGCACCCCTCTCCTGGCCAGGTGAGCAGCGGGGAAACCAGAAGAACCAGAAATACCAGAATAACCAGAATCTGGTTTTCGGGTTGGTCTTGTTGCGCGAGGAGCAGCCAGAAAAAACTTGAAACCCAAAGTCTGGTTATTATGGTTAATATGGTGTTTCTGTTTTGTTTGTTTTCCCGCCGGGTGCCCTGTTGCATCAGATCCTCCACCGCTGGTATTATGGCTTTCCTGGCTGTGCGCCACCCAGCCAGGAATACTACAAAAACCAGAAAAGGGGCAAGGATTCGGGAGGAGGGCAAAGAATCGGGAGGAAGAGAATTCACGGGAAGGGTTCGCCAATTTCAAGACTAGCTCCGCCTGGGGGACTCACCGATGAGACATACTGCATGAAAACAACATGGTTCAGGCCATTCCGCCTCAGACGTTGTCGCAACTTGTCGTTTCCGAATCGGCTGGGGGCAGACGCTTCGCCTGAGAAATCCTCGTAACTCTGGGCTCCGAGATGCCGCGCGCGAGGCGATCTGGCCCGTTTCGCCCCTGAGACATCCTCGCAACTCTGGGCTCCGAGATGCTGCGTGCGAGGTGTATGCCGCGCGTGAGGTGATCTGGCCTGTTTCGCCTGAGATATCCTCGCAACTCTGGGCTCCGAGATGCCGCGCGCGAGGTGGTGTGGTCCGCTTCACCTGAAAAATCCTCGCAACTCTGAACTTTGAGATGCTGCGCGCGAGATGCTCCAGCCCGTTTGTCCGTCGCCTTTCGCCTGGGACATCCTAGCGCCTCTGAGCTCGTAATTGCCCATCTCGCATGAGACGAACTCAGAATTTTAGGCCCCGAAAGTACCACAAATAAGCGGTCAGGCCCGTTTGGCTCGAGGCATTCCTCGCAACTCTGGGCTCCAAATCTGTCGCGCGAGAGATGGTCCGGCCCCTTTCGGCTTCGGACCGCGTGCAGGGTGCGTCTGGCACCTCCTCGTCCTCCCCCCTCCTCCAGATAGGAGGGATGATGGCGCAGCCCCTTCAAGCTCCAGATCCCCAGGAGCACATGTCAACGATAAAACAGAGCTCGGATGTGAGGTTTCCGCTTCGAGATAGCCCTCGCACGAGCTTTGTAAAAGGTGAGTACGCATTCAGGGCCGAACCGTTTCATGGTAGAGTACAAGGCGGGTGAGGAATGCGTAACATCCGCCGCTCTGCGGTTGATCGGGAGTTTCTGTATATATAGAAGAAGGGGCGCGCGCTTCTGGGCGAGAGGGAAACGACCGAGAGAAGAAGGGGCGGCCGCCCCACAGGACCTCTCCATGGTGCCGGAAGCCCATCAGGGCTCCCTCAGGGCCCCTCCCCCCGGGCCGGGGCTCCCTCGCCTGCCCCCTCCCCCTCCTCCTCCTCCTCCTCCTCCTCCTCCTCCTCCTCCTCCTCCTCCTCCTCCTCCTCCTCCTCCTCCTCCTCCTTCGCCCCCGTCGGCATATCCAGGCGTGTTATGCAGTCAGGTCGTCCGTCTGGAAACGGTGCCGGAGGCCGCTCTGGGCTCTTCTGGGCATCCCCCCCGGGGCCCGTTTTGTGAGGATGTCTCAGGCGAGGGCGCCGGTTTGGGATTCGTCACCGAATCCAGCGGATCCAGCGGATCCAGCGGATCCGTCCGGAAACGGTGCCGGAGGCCGCTCTGGGCTCCTCTGGGCATCCCCCCCGGGGCCCGTTTTGTGAGGATGTCTCAGGCGAGTGCGCCGGTTTGGGATTCGTCACCGGATCCAGCGGATCCAGCGGATCCGTCCGGAAACGGTGCCGGAGGCCGCTCTGGGCTCCTCTGGGCATCCACCCCGGGGCCCGTTTTGTGAGGATGTCTCAGGCGAGGGCGCCGGTTTGGGATTCGTCACCGGATCCAGCGGATCCAGCGGATCCGTCCGGAAACGGTGCCGGAGGCCGCTCTGGGCTCCTCTGGGCATCCCCCCCGGGGCCCGTTTTTTGAGGATGTCTCAGGCGAGGGCGCCGGTTTGGGATTCGTCACCGGATCCAGCGGATCCAGCGGATCCGTCCGGAAACGGTGCGGGAGGCCGCTCTGGGCTCCTCTGGGCATCCCCCCCGGGGCCCGTTTTGTGAGGATGTCTCAGGCGAGGGCGCCGGTTTGGGATTCGTCACCTGATCCAGCGGATCCAGCGGATCCGTCCGGAAACGGTGCCGGAGGCCGCTCTGGGCTCCTCTGGGCATCCCCCCCGGGGCCCGTTTTGCGAGGATGTCTGAGGCGAGGGCGCCGGTTTGGGATTCGTCACCGGATCCAGCGGATCCAGCGGATCCAGCGGATCCGTCCGGAAACGGTGCCGGAGGCCGCTCTGGGCTCCTCTGGGCATCCCCCCCGGCGGGGCCCGTTTTGTGAGGATGCCTCAGGCGAGGGCGCCGGTTTGGGATTCGTCACCGGATCCAGCGGATCCAGCGGATCCAGCGGATCCGTCCGGAAACGGTGCCAGAGGCCGCTCTGGGCTCCTCTGGCATCCCCCCCGGGGCCCGTTTTGTGAGGATGTCTCAGGCGAGGGCGCCGGTTTGGGATTCGTCACCGGATCCAGTGGATCCAGCGGATCCAGCGGATCCAGCGGATCCGTCCGGAAACGGTGCCGGAGGCCGCTCTGGGCTCCTCTGGGCATCCCCCCCGGGGCCCGTTTTGTGAGGATGTCTCAGGCGAGGGCGCCGGTTTGGGATCCGTCACCGGATCCAGCGGATCCAGCGGATCCAGCGGATCCGTCCGGAAACGGTGCCGGAGGCCGCTCTGGGCTCCTCTGGGCACCTCCCCCGGGGCCGGTTTTGTGAGGATGTCTCAAGCGAGGGCGCCGGTTCGGGATTCGTCACCGGATCCAGCGGATCCAGCGGATCTGTCCGGAAACGGTGCCGTAGGCCGCTCTGGGCTCCTCTGGGCACCTCCCCCGGGGCCGGTTTTGTGAGGATGTCTCATGCGAGGGCGCCGGTTTGGGATTCGTCACCGGATCCAACCACAATAAAAAATCCAAATCCAAAACCAAAAAAAAAAAAAAAAAAAAAAATCCAAACAAACAAAAACCAAAAAGAAACAAAAAGCGGATCCAGCGGATCCAGCGGATCCGTCCGGAAACGGTGCCGGAGGCCGCTCTGGGCTCCTCTGGGCATCCCCCCCGGGGCCCGTTTGGTGAGGATGTCTCAGGCGAGGGCGCCGGTTTGGGATTCGTCACCGGATCCAGCGGATCCAGCGGATCCAGCGGATCCGTCCGGAAACGGTGCCGGAGGCCGCTCTGGGCTCCTCTGGGCATCCCCCCCGGGGCCCGTTTTGTGAGGATGTCTCAGGCGCGGGCGCCGGTTTGGGATTCGTCACCGGATCCAGCGGATCCAGCGGATCCAGCGGATCCGTCCGGAAACGGTGCCGGAGGCCGCTCTGGGCTCCTCTGGGCATCCCCCCCGGGGCCCGGTTTGCGAGGATGTCTCAGGCGAGGGCGCCGGTTTGGGATTCGTCACCGGATCCAGCGGATCCAGCGGATCCAGCGGATCCGTCCGGAAACGGTGCCGGAGGCCGCTCTGGGCTCGTGCTCTTGGCGCCGGGGGTGAGGATGACGTGAGTTCCACAGAAACTCCCTCAAATTATGACTGTGAAGCAGCAGGCGGTCCAGGGCCGCCCAGGAGAGGTAGTCAACGGGAAGATGGGGCAGAACTAGACAGAGCGGCTCGAGGGCACAAGGGCAATCAAAATAGCGGAGGATCTGGTCTCCACCACGCGCTCTGCATCCGAACAGACAGGCATTCCGCCCCTGACGATATCTGGCACTTGTGGCCCAAGAATTACAGACACCTTTCAATGCAGCCGTGCCCACAAATGGGGCAAGTTTAGTGTTGGCAAGCTAGATACGCATTACAATTAAATCAGCCTTGGGAAGCTGGGCAGTGTTGTCAAAATGTCTGATACGAGGGAGGAGAGCTAAATTGGCAAAGATTGGTGTCTGCCTACGGCTCAGTAGAAGATTCACTTTTTTTCTGCAGCATGTCTGTGTCGAGGTCATCTATCATCATGGGAATAGCAGTCATCTGGTTGTAGTTGGTAATCAGAGAGTAACCTATACTGGATTCGTACCACTCTGTGTGACGTAGAACTGCAAGTCGATCAGTCCCCTCGTCCTCCAGCCAGGCAAGCCTTCCTCGCACTTCGGAGAACCATTGGGATTTAAGGGCAACCCGATACATACTGGCTCTGGATTCTCTCGAGGTCTCTGGGATCACGGGGGAAGCAGAGCGCCGACGGGGACATCATAATATCGGCAGGAATGGAATGCCTGGGAGCGGATGCAAGAAGCTGGTGGACTTCTTTTTCTGTGTTCAATACAGCCGCAGGAGCCTGGTACATCTGGCCCACAAAGCTGAGCACGGAGAAGGCCAGCGAGTTGTACGCAATGATTTTCTGACATAGCCCCAGGGAAAGACCTTTGATGTGCCAGACTCGCTTGATATATTTGGTCCCAGGAGCGTCCCACGACACCGCGGGCCCCATCGGACCGATGTAAACACCCAGATACTTGCCGAAGGTATCAATCCGATACGGCCTAGTTTTAATGCCAGAACCACGAAACATCTCACACACATCTCTTCTGGAGTATGGCACAGCAAATACCAGCGAGCACTTACCTGGGTTCAAGATCAGGCCCGTCACCAACGCGGCCTGCGAGAGCAATCTGAGCACGATGGGGAGCGTGCGGACAAGGCCGCTGGAAACAATGCCAATGTCGTCCGCGAATGCAAAAGGGCGTGCCAGGGGAGTCATCGCTGAGTACATGCACCTGAAAACAGGATCAGCAGCTAACGCAAATAGTACGCCAGATAGCGGACGTCCCTGCTTGATACCACGTGTGGTATAGTAGCCTCTGAATGTGCCTCCTCCAAGTCTGATACTTGTGTAGATATCACGACACAGTTGTTGTACGGCGTCCACGACATATTCAGGGATAAACATATGCTGTAATACTGTCAGGATCCAAGCATGCGCTAAGCTCGGGAAACCAGCGGCAAAGTCAAGCAAAAAGAGGCCAGCACGATCAGCCCCTTGAAACACTGCGTGCTCCAAAAAGCCAGACTCTATCAGCATTATGTTGTCTAGCATACTCCTGCCTTTGATAAACCCAGTCTGATTCCTGTGAATGGAAAACTGTGCCTGCTGTCCAAAGGGAATACTCAGCAGCGAAGCGAATGTCTTATTACCAGTATTGCCAAAAAATAAAGGACGGGCCCCCTTTGCGTTTCTCTGCGCGTCCCTCAGGGAGTCGTCCTCGAGATTGCTGACCAGGAAAACCGTGGCCCCATCGTTGAAGCCTCCAGGAAGAGGGTGTCCAGACATAAAACTCAAATGCGCTTGGCAAAAGATTTCCTTACACTCGATGCTACACTTTGGCCAGCCTGAGTAAGGGATGCCATGGGACGCACATGAACATACTAATGCGATATGTCCTCCTAGGAGGCGCGCGTCCGACCCGAACATATAGTATACCCATATTGTAGTATATCGTTTCCCGAGCGGTGTGGCCAGAAAGCGCCCGCCACGACGCATATACTATAAGATTTCTCGGTGCGCGCGTCGCCCCTGGGGGGGCGACGCACATATAGTATAAGTATGTTGGGGTGTTGCCGATGCCATCAGGACCCGCCGCCGTGTCTTTCTTGCGACGAAGAAGTCCGAGCACGTCAGAGAGCGGAACAACCCAATCAACCCAGTCGAACCCAGGAGAAACTTCCCGGCAGTGCGCAAGCAGCATCTCTGAAATGTGCAGGGGCACGTTCGGAGCATCAGCGGCGGTATGCACACGGCCCCAGTGTACTGCAAATCTGGCGGCGCTGTCCTCTAGACTGGTGGGCGCGTGCCCTTGGTCGCCCAGGATGCCTACGAGCGAAATGCGCCTGTGCTTGGGAGACCAGGCCTTCAAAAAATTGTGCAGCTTGACTGTGCGCTCGTCGTCGTACTGGTACTCAGGGGACTGCTCGTGCTCGCGTAGCTCGAGAACCAGGGTGCGTTCTTGAAGGACACGGATGTGCTCGTGGAGCCTCTCCTGATCTATGATGTGCTCGTGCTGCTCATCTGTGAACTGCGCAATGTGGTCGTATGCGCGTGCGCACTTACGTGCGATGTGGCTTTGACCGTTCGTACTTGCACGCATGCATTTTAAACAAACCATAAGACGATGAGTATCCGTTTGAACACCATATCGGTAAATGCGTGACTTGATCTCCGCCGTCGCTATGTGCATGCACTCTTTAATCTCTTCTAGCGCGAAGAGGGGTCCGTGGAGAGGTCAATTTGGGCCCGAGCTTCATCCACCAGTTGTGCAAATTCTGGATGCGCGGTCACCCAGGAAGGAACGCTGGCCTGGGACCGAAGCCCCGGGGAAAAGCGAACGAATACAGGAACATGATCACTCGGTTCACCGGCTTTCAAGACGTGCCCAATGATTCCAGCAGTAGGCTTGGCCTCCAAAACAGTTGCTGTGGCAGCAAAAGTATATATGCGATTAATGCGTCCCAGAGAATGGATACCTTCCCCAAGGTCCCCTGTCCCATGCGTGGGCTCGTCTTGCGCCAGCTCGAGCGCGCTCGGGGGGAGGTCGCGAAAGCGCCGTAGAAGGGCAGGGCGTTCAGGACGCTGACATCCACCATCAATCCTGATTCGGGTCTCGCCTGATTCTATGAAGTTAAAATCGTCTGCAAGGAAGGTCAACCACGAATTGCTGCGAGGGAGGGTCTCCGCGATTTTCTCGAGAACAGAAAACTTCTCAGCATCATTGAGGGATCGAGGGTGATATTGTGCACTTTGACGTCACCCTGAGGTCCCTGGAGAGAAAGAGAGAGAATACGGCCGCGTACAAGCTCGCAGTGCTCCACATTCGTGAAGTTGGCAAGGAAAGAGTTGGCCACGCTGGTCGTAGCTCCACCCGCATTCGGGTTATCACAAAATGTGCCGAAGTGCGTGTGCATGGGATAATCCCTGCGCAGGGTCTCGAGGTCAGCATATGTTCCATGTGTTTCTTGCATGAGTATAATGGTATGTGCTTTGATAAGGGTGCGGAACTTGCGAATCGGATTTCTCTGCCGTATGTGATCACCATACACACTTCCAAAGAAGGCTCTTGAATTCCACGTGCTTATCGCCAAGTGTTGCTTGATCTGCCACGGGCATTCAATGAGGATGTCTGCGCTGCTGCCCGAGGGGGGTGGAGGAAAAGAACTGCACTTAAACCGCTTCCCAAGACTGCGGGCGAGAGCGGAGGCGCGAGAGGGAGTATCAGCAGCATATGCAAAAGCAGATGCGGCAGCATCGGCATCTTCAACAGAACATGGTGCGCCTAATTCCTACTCGTGGTAGGCGCTGCCGACCGCGGCTGGCAAGTCCTGGACCTGCTGCCCTGCGAGGCCGAAGCTGCGCAACTCCTGGGCGCACGTCTCGACCACCACTTCGGATTCCGTCCAAGACGAGAGCATCGCCGAATCGATCGGCCCGTCGCACGGTGGTGCAGCAAAGGCCCTGATACTTGTTGCAGGCGAGCACTGTCGTAGGTGTCCAGCAGCCGTTCGTGCGCATATATGCGCATACATGCGTCCAGATGAGCCCAAGGATGTAGCCCTTCTTTTTCTTGATGTCATACGGTTCGTCGAAGCCGATGCGCAGGTCATGTTGCGCGCCAGTTGAGGCCTGGGTGAACTTGATAGGGTGGTCCCGAGCCCGCTCGTAGAAAGACGTCGCGTGCTCCTGCGGCTCAAATTCGATAGCATATGCGAAACGTAAGCTCTGACAGCGTGGTACACATTTATCGCGATACTCCTGCGGCATATTGGTTTGAGGATCGCAAAGTGTCCTTCAAATGCATGCTTCAGCTGCTTCTTTGGAAATCCACGAATCCATATCTTCGTCTTGTCAGCAGGCACTGTAGGTCGCACCGTGGATGGAGTCGTGGATGGTGGAGCAGTCGAGCGACTCGATGCCGAGCCACGTACGGCGGCCCACGGGTCTGAGAGTGGCTGATCCATTTTCCGCTGCAGCTCCGCGAAGCTGGCCTCGAGACTTTGCAATCTCGTGGTCGCCGAATATGTGCTTGCCACCCCATCGACCTGCTCCATCTCAGTATCTGCCCCCTGCTGCTGTCTCTGAAGTTTGAGCTCTCGTTCGCCCATGCGTGCGCTATGAGCCTGAATGTCAGCCTTCATGGAGTTCGGGGCGGCTGTGTTCTGCTGAACCCCTGCAGGGAGCCGTCCATCCATCTCTTGGATAGCCGTCAGGTGGCCAGAGAGCGATATGTTCATCGAGTTCATCTGGGCATTTATCGGCCGAAGAGTCCCTTTCAGCATGATCCGTAGAGCCGCAGGGTCGAGAGCCATCGCGCCGATGGAGAGCTGCACACCTCGGTGGGTACGATACGCAGCGGCAAAATGCGTGTGGCTGATATGCGAAATAAATGCGGTGACCCCTGTCCCTGGGGCCTCTCCAGGGTCACTCACGCGCGCGGCGGGCGCTGGCCACTTGAGTCGGGGGGTAGAGTTCCCGAAATGGCCTTGAGCCAACATGGCTACGGACCAGATAGGAGGGATGATGATGACGATGATAGCGATGGCGATGGCGATGAGGATGACGATGATGATGCTAATGCAGATGATGATGCTGCTGTTAATAATAATGATGGTGGTGGTGATGATGATGCTAATACGGAGGATGATGGTGCTGATGTTGATAAGGATGGCGATGGTGGTGGTGATGATGATGAGGATGGCGGCGGGGATGACGATGGTGGTGATGATGATGTTGGGAATGACGATGGTGCTGATGCTGGTGCTGAAAATGATGACGATGATGAAGATGATGATGGTGATGGTGGTCGTGGTGATGATGATGATGATGATGATGATGATGATCAAGTTCGAGTTTGCTCTGGTTGAAACCTGGCTCAAATTTGCTGCGACAGGGCGGTAGCTCGGTTCGCGCGCGGCTTGGCAGCAGCCCATACCGCGACTCCCATGAACTCTCCTGGGGCGCGTTCCGACAAGGACTCCGAAGCGAATCCAGCGTCGGCGACGAGGGCCTCCAAGAACTCCCCCCAAAAAAAAGGAAAAAGACGGAAGGGAATGGCGGTGTGGGCAGTCGGGGCTCCTCAATAAGCGCGGGGGGTACCCCCTCGACGGGGGTCGACCTCGCTTCGTCGTTGCGCCGCGACGGGGGTCGGAGCGCCTTCGGCGCGCGGTGGCCGCCCGCGACGGGGGTCGACGCGGGGCTGTCGGCGGGGGTGGCGCCCCCCCGGCGCGCATTAAGAAATTCGCAGTATTCCAAATCCCCGAGTAACCGACCCCCCAAAAAAACCGGACCCCCCCCCCAATGTGACCTGATATTCCGGACCCCCCTCCTCGACGGGGCGCCATCATGCGCCGGGCCCCTAAGAGCTCCGACCCAGCTAAACAGGGCCCCCCCCAAGTGCAGAAAAGGCGCCTTACAAAACCGGGCCCGGGGGGCGATGAGGAGCGGGGAGGAGGAGGGGGGCGGAGGAGGTGGGGCCTGAGGGGCCCGATGAAGCGGACGTCCGTCTAGGACGCCCCCGCCGCGCAGGGCAGGCGCCGAGCCTATGCCCAGCAATCAAAACCGCCAGAGGCCCAGCCCATGCCAAGCCACTGGAGGGTGCCAGACCTATGCCTAGCGCCCCAGTGCCAGAGAGTGCCGCACGCGGGCCGATGCCAGCTAAGCGTCGCTCTGCGAGCCGCCCGCCACGGCACCCCACTATTGGGGCGCCTGGGCGAGCGCGGTCCTGAAAATGAAATCCTCGATCGCCAGCAGCGCCGCGGCCGTGCCCTCGGGAGAGACGGCTGCCGCGAGCTGGTCACTGAGCTTCTCGCCCCCCAGGAGTCCTCCAGCGAGATCTCTACGTCACCCACCGCTGCTTCGAGGGGCGGGAAGGCGGGGATGGCGGGCCGCTCCTCTGAGAAGGCCTTGGCGCAGCCGCGCCCGAAGTCTACTTGGCCAACGCCAATTCCCTCAGGCGCGTCAGGCGCACCAGGTCCGTCTCCGCGCTGATCTTCGCCTGCTCGGATTGCTGGATGAGCGCGTTCACCCTGGCGCGCGCCTCCTCCGAACCCCGCTGGCGGGAGGGCAGGAGAGAGACGATTAGCTCCACCAGGTTGTCCCTGTCCGTATCCAGCTTGACGATGCGCGCGTCGATATCCTCCAGCGGGTTCTCCTCGTTTGCCTGTCGCCTCACGCTGCGCTCCATCTCCGCGGCCACCTTCCTCTTCAACCCGTTCTTCTTCTGGACCTCGTAGAGAAACGTGGTCTCGCGTGCTATCGTTTTCGGCGTCGGCGCCGCTGTCGAAGAACTCGCAGCCTGAGCCCGCGCCAGCTGCTTCTCGGGAGCACTCTGGCGCTCGAACTCCCTCCTGTTGTACTTGCGGATGGCCTCCTCCTGCATCCTCCTTGTTGTAGGCGGCGGCGGCATGCGGCAGAACGGGCACCGCATCCTGAAGCCAAAGAGCACCACCTTCCTCTTTAGCTCCTTGGCGCAGCCCTCGCACTGCCACTTTGGGAGGTTGCAGCCCTTCAGCTTCCACTCCTGGGTCACGTCGATATGGCCCTTGAGGCTCGGTCTGGTCCTTGTTGTTCTGCTTATGTTTCTTCTTCTTCCCCCGGGCCTGCACCTTTCCCGCAGCCGACGCGGACGACTCCACATGGCGCTACGGGATCTTCTTTACCACAAGCGGCGGGGGTTTCGGCAGCCACTGACTCCCCACCTTCACTCGCCTCGGCGGCGATCTCAAGAGGTCCGCAGGCTTGCCCTCTTGCGCGCTCTGCTTGGACCTCTGCCTCGGCTGCATTCCCGCCTTTTGGGCCCAGGGTCTGGTAGGCCTGGGAGACGACGACCTCGACTTCGGCATTGTCGACGCCGACCTTCGAGGTCTTCTAGAAGTCCCCGAACAGGCTCCGGGAATCCGCGCTAAAGAAGCCCCGCCCTATGAAGAACCGGAAACGCGGAGGCATCAGGCCACTGCCATGGTTCGCAGCAGCTGCGCCGCACTGAATCGCGCTGCCGCGCGCCCCACTTGGGCCAGAGCGGCTGGCGGAGGAGGAGGAGGAGGAGGAGGAGGAGGAGGAGGAGAAGGAGGAGGAGGAGGAGGAAGGAGGAGGAGGAAAGGAGGATGGGGGAGGAGGAGGAGGAGGAGGAGAAGGAGGAGGAGAAGGAGGAGGAGGAGGAGGAACAGGGGGGAGGGAGGAGTAGGGGAGGAGGAGGAGGAGGAGGATGAGGAGAGGAGGAGGAGGAGGAGGAGGAGGAGGAGAAGAAGAGGAGGAGGGGGGGGAGGGGGAGGAGGAGGAGGAGGAGAGATAATAATCGTAGCACTGATATATGTAAGGAACTTGGAGTACTCGAGTCTTGGGGCGTTTTTTTTGGGGGGGGGGCTCGGCCGAGCCAGGCCTGGGGCCATCCCTGGGCGGCTTCTTGGACCGTCCTCGGGCAGCCGAGGAGGCCCCCGTGGGAGCGCCCCCTCGCGGGACCTCTGGGGTCGGGGCTGCTCTCTTGCGCTTCTTGGGCTGCTCTTGGG
>CAUYUJ010012289.1:0-17693 GCA_963575745.1 Prorocentrum cordatum | reverse complement strand
GAGGAGGAGGAGGAGGAGGAGTCAGTGTGAGGCAATCGCTAAGCGAGTCGAGATGACCTGGGAAAAGCGGCGAGGGGCGGGGTGCAGCGGGGCGGCCCTGGATGAGGAGGCTGCCGAAGAGAGGCGGCCGCGCGCGCGGGCGCGAGCAAGCGCGCGCCGCGTTCGCCGCTCCTCCTCCTCCTCCTCCTCCTCCTCCTCCTCCTCCTCCTCCTCCTTCCAATCACCCAGGGGCCCCCTCGCAACCACTTGTGGCCCCCCACCGGGAAACTTCTACCTCCACGTCGGGTGCAGAAAACAACGGCTTACGCTTGGCTCTCCCCTGACGGCTCAGGACTTTCGGCCACTGGTGGCCTCGATCCTCTTGAGATATTCTTGGCAGTGAGCTGGGATGGCATCAGGCTTGGTGCAGACTTCGTGGAGAGTGCCCTTCTCAGGTTTAACATAGTGGCCGCAACAACTACATAACCAAAGATCTAGATCTGAGTGATGCTTTAAACTATGGCTACGATCAACCCACCCACCCCAGCCAAATGAAGACGATCCCCCTGGGGAAGGGAACAGTAAACTCCCCCGAGATGTCGAAGATCAAAACAAGGCGACTTTCCCCAAGCTTCAACTGTACTGCGCGTGGCAGACCCCTTACAGCGGAGGCAGCCCCGACCATTTTTAGCGAGGCAGTGACCGCTGCTGAAGACTGAAACTCGCATAGGACCAGGAGGGGGATGGGGCCCTGACAACCCCAGACTTTTTCTTCACGTCATTATCCAGAGCTTTCTCATTTTCGATTGCATCTAGCGTGGCACGCAACAGCCGATGTCTTACCAGGCAGGATCGGCGTTCATGCTGGGCAATTCTAGCTCTAACACTTTGATCAACTCCACTGCGGGCGGCGGCAATGTCGGCAACGGCGTTAGCTGCATGATTCCCAAGAAGCATCCACTGGGGGTATTTGTTGTTATACACAGCTTCACCCGAAAGATGGTGATTTACAAACAGCAAGGAGACTTTATAGTTGCCCCTTTATCGCAACCTCACGCCCGACCTTTGCCCATGCATCTGCTTCTTCTCCCTGGGGGGATAGGTGCTTACAGGAACGCCACCCGTCAATCACCCCAAAGTTATCAGTATTAAAAACGATATAACCAGTACTCACATACAGAGCCAACCATAAAGCTGTGAGTTCGCCTCTGCCCACAACTTGTCTATAGCCTGGTAGCGGGCCCTCAATCGTTGCCAGCGGGTTGGAAGATCCTGCCGTGTCTCTCGTGGGCTCCTCTGCTAGCACGAGACCGACTCCGACTCGACGAAGCGCGGGGCTGGCCGCGTCTGGCCCTCCGCTAGCATCGCCGAAAAACTGCAAAAGGTGCTCGCGAGATCCTTCTCCCGCTGCGCCTCTGACGACCTCTGCAATAGCGCCTCCGCAGCGCCAGTCTTCCACCAACGGTGGTGGTGGCGCCTGTGTCCAGGCCTTGGGGGGCAGCCCCCTGAGCCAGAAGCACTCTGCTGATTCCCATTGAGCATGAGCTTCTGAAACAAACTCCTCCGACTTCTCATACGCCAAGGACCCACTATTGGCGGGGCAGGCCCAGCACCCGTGGAAAGGTGTCTCGCGAGCCCGACAGCAGCGCTGACAGATGGGCGGCGAGATGCTGCCTGGGCGATGCTGGCCCCGACAATCTCCTGGCCATGTGCCACCGGTTGCGATCGCAACCATCAGCTCTGCCAATCTGTTGCCGTGAGGAACATCGCGTAGTTGGCGTATGAGACGGATGTATGAGTCCATGTCGACCCCGTTCTCAGCTCCCCCTCCGCAAAAATGAGAACTTGCTTTGGCCCGTAACATCCGAGACCGATCTTCTTCGAATTCACGAACCAAGTCACGAGAGAGGTCCACTCCTTTCTGCTCGACGATGATATGTTCTGGAAGGTTCCATTCGCTTATCTCTCCATCTGGTCGGGGTAGTCGGTCCCATGAATCTGCTGCTGTCGGTGCCCATTCTGTTTCTAAGAGATAACAAATAGGAGCACCCATTGGTCCACGAATATGGCGTGGCCTTCTTGAGGCCTCCATGCTTTTGAAATGATCCACTGGCTTCTGCCGCGAGAGTCGCATGGCTGACCGAAAAGGTGCACCCCCATGAGCCTACATGCGAAACCACAATCTAAAACACACCCCTGCCATTGCGACGCCTGGATCACCTCGCGGCCCCTGGGGGGTCAACAAGGTGGCGAGGCAGCGGCCCGTTGAAGCTGCCGCACTGGCGTGACCTAGGCGGCGCCGAAAGGCTGTGATTACATAACCGAAGGCCCCATGGATTTGATGCGCGCAAGCTCCTGCAGCCTGTGACCCTTGCCTCTGCAGGCGAGAAGTGAGCTTATATGTTCTACAACACTTGGCATAGCTGGTTATCTTCGCGCTCATACGGGCTGACTTTTCCAGCCGCGCTCGCCCAACTGCTCGTGCTAACCGCTTGCCTCCCCCAAGGTCCGTCCCAGATACGCAACCTGAGACTTTGCCTCGACAGTTAAAACCAGCACGACGAACAGCTATGGCACTGTGTTTTGAATCTGACATATGCGCACGCAAAACAGCAGACTTTACCGCGACCTGAAGCTTTGTTTTTTTTCAACTGCTTACAAGTATCAACTATTAATTTGGTCAGGGCTTGTCTGATGTGCTTTCTCGAACCTTCTCTACTTTCACTCAGATCGTCGATCCAGATTCGATGCGTGAAAGAAGGGTGTGCTACAATAGTTGTTTGTAACACAACGAACATCATCAGTCGTGCAAGCCGTGTTCCAGACCTGAACCCTTGAACGATACTTTGACTGGGACATATTGGCTCAGCGCACGCCCCTGCTTGGCGGAGCGTCCGAGGAGCCGCGCATTGGAGAAGTTCCAAGAACAGGATCGTCGGTGAGAAGCCCAATGTTTACGAGCTCCTTTTCATCAACAAGTCCCATGATACTGCATCACTAAATCCTTATGTCAAGAAGTCCATTACCGATATCAATTGATAAAATATGGGCGGGGTCCTCATCTAGAACTGGGAGGAATGCCTCCCTAAGGGCGGCATTCCCTGCGATTGCTGCATCCCACGGCGCATTCTTGTTACCATTACCCATAAATTCTGCAACTTCTGGTTGTCTACACATTGACCAGACTCTTGCAAGGGGTTTAAGAATACCGATAATGCGATCACCTGTGCCACGATGCCTTGGCATCATGTGACCGATTACAAGTTGGGCCTGAATTGGCCAATTTAGCTCCTCTTCAACTGCTGCATAGATACTGATGAGTTCGTCGAGGGAACTGTCTGGTTGTCCTTCAAAGTCCAAAGGTGGTAATCGATCAACGCCTTGCCCCAACTTTGGTCGCGTCTTTTTTGTTGCACGTCGAACTGCTGCTGAATCTAAGTCGGTCATGACCTCGTCCTTTGCTTGCCGACGAGCCTCGCAAAATGCATCATCCAAAGCTCGTGCATCCCCAAGTGTTGGTGCCCATATCGCTTTTTAAACGTCCATGATCTCTTGTGGATTACATAACACCTTGCCTGCGTGAACAACTTCGTGCGAGACGAGCGGCTCATCACGGATGCTCCTGTGCAGGTGGCCGAGAGCTGCTGGACTCTCTGCCCATGCAGCCCCGAAGCCTCTGAAGCGATGCTTTCATTGCTCGGGTTTGCGCTCTCTTGCTGACTTTTGAAACCAAGACCCCAATCTTCTCTAAGTTGGCATCCGGGAGCTCTCCCAAAGTGCGTAGGCCACGAACAAGATACACACGCTGAGGCTCATGGGGTCGAAGGAGCGACTCTGCTTTCTCAGGGGCATCTCCTGTCCAGACTCGGCGCGAACTTTGAAGCTCTTGGCACTGCCTGTTTCCATTCTGTCTTGAACGGTGCTTAGAATAAGCCGACACTAGTGTTGCCAATCTAATCTACCAATTGGCGACATCATCTTGAAATGGTTGAGTTCTGGCATGTGCTGCCTGGTGCACTTTGCCAACTCTGAATATGCGGCCTTGCGCTCGGCTTGGCCCTTCTGGCATGGATGCGGGGTGTTGGGCGCATGTGCCAGCTTCGGGCGAGGTTGCCCACGAGGCATACATGCCTGAATTTTCTTAGGCCAAATTAGAGCCAGGCCGACTACTGAACGAAGAGCTGTAGTAGTCTGGCACGTAGCAAACTGAAGCTGGCACAAATCCAATTCGCTGTCTGACCTCAGACCACAACTCTTCAGAAATCCAGCAGCGCGGGGATTGGTCCTGGGGCTCGTCTTGGCGGGGGCCGGGGGGGCGCGATGCAAGCGCACGGCGAGGGGGGCGGGGGGGGGGGGGGGGGGGGGCGGGTGCGAGGGCGAGGGGGGTCCTGGAACCTGGAAGGGCCAGTCTTCCTCCTCTGGCCAAGCCTCCAGGTTTTCGTCGAATTCACCATGTTGGGTGCCGAGAAAATCCCAAGTTCCAGTCGGAGAGCTCTCGGGGGGCTCATCTGACGGAACAGGGTCCGAGCGATCCCCAAACACGGCATTATAAACCTCGCATCTACGCTGTCTAGACAATGCTTGATTGACGTTTGATTTTGAGGAGAAGGGGGGCGGGAGGGAGGAGGAGGAGGAGGAGGAGGGAGAAGAAGAGGAGGAGGGGGGGGGAAGGAGGAGGAGGAGGAGGAGGAGAGGAGACGATGAGGAGGAGGAGGAAGGCGGAGGATGAGGAGGAGGGGGATGAGGAGGAGGAAGGGGGAGGAGGAGGGGGAGGGGGATGGAGGGGGAGGGGGGAGGAGGGAGAGGGAGGAGGGAGGGGGGGGGAGGAGGGGGGAGGGAGGAGGGAGGAGGGAGGAGGGAGGAGGAGGAGGAGGAGGAAGAGGGATGAGGAGAGGAGGAGGAGGAGGGAGGGAGAAAGGAGGAGGAGGAGGAGGAGGAGGAAGGAGGAGGAGGAGGAGGACGACGGGAGGATGAGGAGCAGGCGGAGGAGGAGGGGAGGAGGAGAGGAACAGGGACGAGAGGAAAAGGGACGAGGGGGAGGAGGAGGACGACGATGAGGAGGAGGCATAGAAGGAGGGCAGGAGGAGGAAGAGGAGGAGGGGGGGGGAAGAGGGGAGAGGAGCAGGCGGAGGAGGAGGAGGAGGAAAGAGGAGGAGAGGGAGAGGGAGGAGGGAGGAGGAGGGGAGGAGGAAGGGGAGGAGGAGGAGGAGGAGGAGGAGGAGGAGGAGGAGGAGCACTGAGCACTGAGCAATGAGCAATGCGCGGGGAGTTCAAATGAATTGCTCAACTCGCGCCTGAAACTGGCCGAGAACTCTGCGCAACCCGTCTTATGGGGGGGCGGGTTAACCGTGGAAGGACTGGGGGCGACCCCGCTGGCAGGGCCAGCGCTGCCCCGATGACGGCGAAACCCGAGGCGCCGCGCAGGCGCGCGAAGAGGGCCGCCAGGGGACTGAAGTCTGACTGGTGCCTCGGCCTCGGGCACAGCTTCCACTTCTACCTCCACCCCCCCGTCGGGGGTCGTTTCGGCGCCACGACTATGGAGATCGCAGGGGGGAGCCGCGCTAGAATCTGCATCACAACTAGCATTCCGAGAAAAAAATCCACAATCCCCCCCCCCGGGCATCAAATCTGCTGACCTCTAGCTACCTGCAAAGGATCCTCTAGTCAAGTCCCTACATTCACGATCATGCTGCTGCTGCTGTCGCTGCTGCTCGGCTCCTACCCCTACTCCTTGTCTATGAACTGGAGGAGACGGGCCGCTTCCCGCTCGAGCGGCCCCTTCGGGGCGGGTCATGTCAACTGCTCGGCCTTCGCGCTGCTGGAGCGCAGGTGCGTCGAGATCAGGTCGCGCGCCTTGCCTCCAGGCCCGTCGCATCTCACCGCGAACACGAGGTGACCCTTCCGTGCGCCGCCGCCTGAGCCCTGCGCCTCGCCCTTCCCCCTGTGCTTCTTGCAGCGGCAGTGGAGGGTGCGTTCGCCAATCTCTCGCGGCTCGTTGCTGGCGACGCGCGCGTTGAAGTAGTCCGCGAAGGCGCCCTTCTTGGTCTCTAGCTCGGCCCCTGTGTCTTCTAGGAACTTGTCCGCGCGCCGAGCCAGCCAGTGCGCCACCACCGCCTAAAACGGCACATGCGGAGGTCCGCGCGCCCGCAAGTCGACTGCGTCTCCTGCCAACTGCTTCTCCTTCAGCCCCTTCGACGTCTGGTCGTAGCGCGCTCCTGCCTCAATGGCCGCCGTCGGCAGGCTGTCCTCCGCCTCCGCCAGCTCCCACGCCTGGTAGACCGCCCCGATGATCCCCGCGAGCTCGCGGGCCCCCGACAGGCACGGGCGGGTGATGACGCGCAGCGACATCTTCTGAATGTCCTCGTCGCTCTGCTTGCCCTTGCACTTCCCTTTGTGCGCGTGCTTGTGAGCTCCTTCCCCCGAGACTGGGCCTTCCGCGCCCCGCCTCGTGGGCGCCCGCGTCCGGGCCGGCCTCGCAAGCAGCGCCGTCCCGAGACCCCTGGATCTGAAGGCGACGGGGGCGCGGTAAAACAAGGCCTGGAAGGTGGCTGCGGAGACGATGACGCAGGCAATCCGAATTCGCAGCCTCCTACACACTGCGGGCAGGACAGGGGCGCTGGAGGCATCGGAGGTCGCAGGGCCCTTCCCCGCCGAATCCACAATGCCCCCGACCAACTGCAGAAACCAAAGGACGAGCTGCGCAAGCGCGGTCCCAGATGACCTCCCGACCGCACATGCGCGCGTTGCAAGGCGTGAATATATGGCGCGAGGAGCGGAAATCGCGGCGAGAACGCAAGTGGGACATCAATCCTTTACGGGTAGCGATGACCTCCGCGCACCCCTCCATCTGGCAGCGAATGAGAGCGAACAAATCGTCAGCGACTTCAGGCGGGGCGCTTTCCGACTCCAGCTCCGAGTGCGATCCGAGAGGCACGGCGATCTCAACTCCGAACAGGGCGGCGCGAATGGCAGTAAAGTCGGCGCGGGTAAACAAGGGCGCGACCCCCGAGCCCCGCAGGAGGCCTGGTCGCGCAGCAATCCCCCCCAAGAGACCCCCCTCATCCGGCAGTAACTCCGGAGCCCCAAAAAGATCAGTAATCACTCTTGTTGCCCAGGGAGAGGCCCAATGCATAAGATGCCCATCGCCCAACGGAGCACCTCGGGAATCAGAGGGGGCCCGGCCAAAGAGAGCGGCCAGTAGTTGCGCGTGGCCATCAGGACAGGCGGCCCATGATTTATACCAGGTGAGACGGCGCATAGACAACCCCGCGAACATCAGGGGCCCTCCAGTGTTTTAGCGCAGCCTGAGTCGTGAGGGTTCGAATTCGCCCATCTGCTGCCGCCCAGCTGGCCCGCCCGCGCATGGCCACCCGAGCGAAATGCGCGACTGTAGCGTCCAAGCGCGCGCGCTGCTGCTTGGTCACCAGCATGGCCTCAAGGCCGCATTAAGCATGATAAAAAAAAAGAGATATATATATATATATATATATATTTGTAGATATACCTATATATATATGAAAAACGAGCGAGCGAATCTGAACTGCAAAAGTTGCTCCCAGAAGCCGCCGAGCGAGTATAGCGCCGAGCGCACATCCTAGCGGCGACGAACAACTCCCTGACTATAGGCCTGGGACATGGATACATGAGGGCCCAAATGCCGAACCTCCTCCGCGAGCGATCCCGAGAAGAGGCGACGACCACGCCCACGAAACCAACGTTTGCAAGCCAGGCCCCCCTCTCCTTCAAGCCAGACAGCCAAATCCTGCTTCCCTCTATTTTGCTTGTGCCCAAAATCCGAAAGGCAAAGGTCGAGCTTGCCATCTGCCTGGCGCAACGCTTCCAGGGGGGAAAAAAAAACATGGTTTCTCCTTGGGCGATCAGAGTGAAGTACTCGAGGCCATCCGCATACTTGAATAAGCATAGATCGACAAGCTTGCCATCCCACTCCGCGAGGAGCAAATAATTCAACGGGTCCAACTCCAGCAGGGACTCCGTCCACTGCCGAACTGCCCGTTGAAAGGTAGTCGAGAAGGCCGCCACCACGAAAGGATCCCCCATCGCACTTCCCACTCTAGCGTTCACCGCCACGTCCCCTTCCATACTAGGCAACAGAACGATCGCGTCACAATGCCTTCTCGCAAAGCAAAACGTTGCTTGCGCCCACAAGTCGAGACATCGTGCAATCTAGCGCAGGCCAATACGTGCTCCCAAATGCACTGCTCGTATCTCTTAAACTGGCCCCGAAGCCCCACCCAGAATCTCTTAGCCCCCACCCCGCCGCCTGAGATGCCATAGTAGCCCCCCACACACACGCACACGCACACACGCACGCACCCACCCCCCCCACCCCCCCCTTCCCTTCTACGCCCCTGGAACCCGCAGTCCTCCGGAGGGGGGCGATTAGGTAGGAGCGTGGAGAAGAAATACTTGCCAGCCGCGAGCAAGACGTGGACGACGCGCTTCCCGCGCGGCCCAGGCAGAGCAGACTTGCGCAGGGCACAGCCACGACTGAGGCTCCAACGCAGTGGTGCCATATCAGTAATGCGAACTTTGAGTGAAGCATCGCGGAGCACGTCAAAAAACCCGGTGGGTTCAGGAGGCTCTCGGACCGCGCCAACGCCTGCGCGTTGAAACTCAACTCCCTCTGAAGGGTGCAAGCACTGCCACCGCAACTCGAGAGGGGCGGTTCCTTCGGGCGCGACTCGACGTTTTGACGACTTCCCACATATCTCCGAAACCTCTCGATGTCCCCCAGGGCGAGGTCGAGGTAACGTTTCTGATAGCAACGAGCGGCGTCGCACGTGGCTCCCAGGCCCATGCCGCCGCTGCGAGCGCCCCCCCAGGACTCCCAATCGATCTGAAAAAATGTTCATGCCCCTATCCCCGCCAGGCGGACTCCAGACATCTAGCCAAGGTTGTGCAGGGATACGGCAACCTCCAAATCTGCAGCAGCCCCTCTTCTTGGAAGAAAAGCGGCAGCGAGCAGCGCGGCGTGTCCAGCCCATAAACTCGGAGAGATCTCGTCGGCCCCAGGCGTCGCGGGAGGCTTGCAAGAACGCGCCGCGTTCTGCGCGCTGGTGCTTCTGGCGGAGAAGGCGAGGGCGATGGGGGGTGTCCCGCAGCTGGGCCTCAACGGCCTCTCAGTCGTGCGAGCCCTGTCGCGACGCCCGCGTCGAGATACGCTCCTGGGGAAGTCGGCGACGCAAGGCCGCCCAGTGAGAATAATTCGCTGGCTTGCCTGGCGCAACGCAAAGGTACTCGGCGCCCGTTTCCACTGAACACTGCTCCAGCAGCTCAAACATGTGGCCTGGGGCATCCTGGTCGTAACATGGCTGCCTCAACTCCTGCTTCTCCTCCAACCACATCTCCACCCCTTCCAGAACCCCCGCCCTCCCATGCCCAATCTTCAGGCCCTGCATGAGGGGCATCTTGTTTCAGTTAAAGTCAGGCCCCGACACGCAGTCGCCAGGCCCCCTGGGATAGAACAGCTCCAGGTAAAGAGGAACGTGGCCGAGGTGGGCGGCCTTTTTGACATTTCTGTTCTGCTCCCAGGCGGCGAAGGGCGCGGCATTCGAGCACTCTGGGCGCCCATCCTTGAAGGATGAATGGGTAATCGACAAGAGAGAAGGTCAGGCCCGTCGCCAAAAAGTGACCTCGAAAGAGCCGACAGCATTCGCTGCTAGCATATGTTGCCCGGCAAGGAATTCCGCGCCGCGGCTTCCCCGGTACCCTTCCTCCTCCTCGCTCTCGCCCTCGTCTTTCCCGCGATCTCCGTCTCGTCATTCCCCCATTAACCGCCTATCTTGCGACATCCACGCCCGCCATCCAAATCCGAAAAAAACTGGCGCGCATCTGGGCGGGGGCTGCTCGATGCAAAAATGCCACCCATTGACAAGTCGTTCGACCGCGCTCGCAAACTTCGGCCCTGCTCCCTTACTGCGCGGCCGCGGTGGGAAATGCAGCACTCCTACACATATGTCCAAGAGTCATCGCCGCGCCCGCGCAGCGAGACAACGACCCCGGAGCTCGGGGGGGCCGGCGAACATATGTCTGACATGCTTCTCCCTGAACCCTGCCCCGCATCATGGTGGATGCACCTGCGCTCCAATTAGTGCGCAAACCCCACTGCACTGCCGCTTCCAAGACGACTCTTCCCGACGCTTTTTTTTCTGCAGTCCCGTCTGACTCTCCGCGTGCATTCTGCGCCCCCGCAAGTAAGACAAAATCCAGATTCGACGTGCTCAGAGCGATCTCCTGTAAGCGACATGCTGCGGGTTCCACCCCGTGGCGCGCAGCTGCGACATCAGCGGCGCCCCGCGGCAAATCGGCACCGCGGCCGAAGGGCGCCTGCTCACGTCGGAAAAGAAATGCTCTGGCCTGAAGGGGGGGGGGGCCCTCGGGCACGAAGCTAGGGGGGGACGGGGGGGGGGGGGGGGGGGGCGAGGCGGGAGAGGAGGAGGAGGACGAGGAAGAGGACGGGAGGGAGGACGAGGAGGAGGAGGAGGAGGAGGAGGAGGAGGAGGAGGAGGAGGAGGGGGAGGAGAGGGGAGGAGAAGGAGGAGGGGGGAGTTGGAGAGAGAGGAGGGCACATGAACGCGGCCCCCCAATTCGCGAGACCGGCCGCGCGGCGCGAACGTTCGCGCAATGCGTGCTCTCGCAACCAACGCGGATTCACGTGCGTGCACGTCCTTCTTTCGCTCCTGATTGGTTGCCCTCTGCAAGTGCGCTCCGAAACGCCGATGCATCCGCTGGCTGCGAGGGCGGGCCTGCAACCTCGAATCGCGGGCGCCCGAGCTCTGCGGCGGCGGCAAACTGGTGGGCAGCGGCGAGATCAAAGCGCCAGACAGCGCGCGCCATTGCGCCGGGCGCGAGGCGCCTGCTCTCGCGAAAGTTGGCGTCGCACGCCCCGAGCGCCAGCTGCTGGAGCTCGTTGCGCGTGAGCTCGGCGGCCCTGGCCCTCCTCGGTAGCTTCCCTGGCGCCCGTGGCGCGCTCGATGACCACGCGGTCGCTGGGCCCGGTGTCCGGGGGGGCGGCGGCGTCCTGGACTATCTCCGACTGGAAGTTGAGGCAGTTGAAGCATCGACTGAAGGCTGGCGGCATGGCGATGAATATCCTGTCGATGGAGGTGCCCGCGTGGTGGCTCTTGGAGAAGTGGGTCGGCGTGTCTCTTGCGATCTCAATGCTGCCCGTGCGATCTCCAGAAGTTCAGACTCTGCTGGAAGCGGCCCACTTGTTTGGCGCCGTTCGATTTGGAAGTTTTCCACACCCGAATGGCTCTCCTCCTCCTCCTCCTCCTCCTCCTCCTCCTCCGATCCTCCGCGCGGCCGCCCTAATCTCCTTTTTCGTTTGCGCGCCGGCCAATTCGCCACTCGGTTGCCCCGAGTCGCCACCCGCTGGAGCAGCTCCTCTGCCTCGCCGCCGACAGAAGTGTTTGGCGCCGTCGCCCTGCCTGCGGCGTCGGCACGCGCCGCTGGGTTAGCCGGGGCCCGCCGCGAGTGCGCCTGCCGCTCGAGACGTGCCGCTGGCTTCTGCTGATGGCCCAACTCGCCGTCGCGCGCGTTGAGGGATAATATAATATATATATATATTATCTATATATTATATATTATATATATATTATATATATATATACTATTTTATTTATATTTATATATATATATATATAAAAAAAAAAATTAAAAAAAAAAAAAAAAAAAAAAAAAAAAAAAAAAAAAAAAAAAAAAAAAAAACAAAAAAAAAAAAAAAAAAAAAAAAACGATCCTCGGACAGGGCCGCGAGGGCGATGGCGGGCAGAGCTATGGGGGTCAGCCCGCCCCCGCGATCACGCAGAGGGTTCGCGCTCTCCGCGCGCGGGGCCGGGCGCAAGAATGGCGGCGCCTCCGGCGATGTGGGGCGCTGCGGGGGCCCGGCGAAGATGGCCCCCTGCTCGATCTGCGAGCCGCGGCTCGCATGAATGAGGGCGGCGGCCCACGATCTGAGCGCGTCCTGCAGGCGGCGAAACTTGCCGGGGGCAACGCCAGGCATTGCGACGCAGTGGGCCTTGGGCGCCCATGGGACCACGCGTGGCGGCGCCTCCTGCGCGGCAACTTCGCACGGGGCACAAGTCCTTTTAACTCGGCCACGTGGGCGCGTCAATAGAGAGGTCGTCGGACCCGCTTCCGAGGAAGCCCCCGCAGCTCCGCGCGAGTCGCATGGGCCCGAGCGCCCCGAAGCCCCCGGGGCAACTCTCCGCGCGGAAGGCGCGCGACCTCAGGGCCCAGGGCGGCAGCGCGGAACCGAGAGTTGGAGAGAAAGGTGCCGGGATCGAACGGAGGCGAATAATGCCGCTTGACGCGGGGCGCCCCCGCTTTATCGTCGAGGGGCTCGGCGCGGGAGGAGCCCCAGGCCGCCGTAGAAGCCCGCGAGCCAGCGACTGGCGCGCTGCTCGGGGAAGCCCGCGCGGGGGCGGGCGCGAGGGGCGAGGAGGGGGCTGGGGGCCTCGAGACTGCGACGTGGGTGGCCAGACCACGGGGCGAGACCTCGGCGGCGGACTTCGCGAACGCCCGCCCCGAGTCGCTCTTGCCCCCTGCATGGGGCAAGGCGAACTGCGATCACGCAGAGCCGCTCGATGCGGTTCCGCGCGCCCTCATGGCGAGGGGGGCCCTCGCGCGCGCGCGAGGCCCGGGGGGCGCGAGGCTAGACTTATTACCAAGAGTCGGCCAGTCAAGCGCAGTCGCAGCGCGCTGCGCCAGCGCGCGCGCTGCGCGCTTCAGCCGCTGGCGCTCGCGAGAGCGACCCGTCGACGACGCCGCGGGGGGCTCGAGAGTGGGGGCCGGAGGGCGCGGCCAAGGATCGCGGGGGGAAGCGCAGCGCCCCATCGGAAGGGGGGGCGCCCCGAACCGGCGCGCGCAGTGACGGGCGGGAGAAGAAGGCAAGATACGCCGAGCACCCTGCCCCACCTGGGCGAGCGCGGCGGCCCAGTAGGTGACGTCGCCGTTCGCGCCAGTAAGAAGGCGCAGCAAGGCAGTCAGGTCAGCGACGAAGGGCGCGACCCTAGCAGCGGCGCAGGTGGCGGGCGAACCAGCGCCCGCGCCGCTAGAGCAAGGAGGAACCACTGGTTCCGTCGGGGCACGAAGGGGGCCTGGGGCGGAGCGAAAGCCGCGGCCGCGGCGCGCGCATCTCCCTGCGGGGCCGCAACGGCATCGCTGGAGTAGCGCGTTCCCGCGGCCGCGGCCCCGCTCGCCCCAGTCACGCTTGGCGGTCGCAGCGTCGCCGAAAACGCTAGCTCGCCGCGACCGCTGCCCTCGGCCACCGCGCGCAAAATGCGCGCCCCCCCCTCCCCCATCCGGGCCCCGCTGGCTTTGTCGGGGGAGCCATTCGAGGGCGACTTCCCGCCCTTGGGCTTGGCCTTGGGCGAAGTCTTCGACTCGACTGCCGGGGGGGCCGTCGCCCGCCCCGCTCGCTCGGCCCCAAGGCGAGCGCGGAGGGGCGCCGTCTCCTTTACGCGGTCGCTCTGAGCCGGCCGCCAGCGGGGATCCACGAGCGGCGAGAACGGCAACTGGGCCCCCCTCTCCGCGTGGATACGGGTCGCGGTCGCCTGCACCGGGGTCGCCTCGAGCCCCGCCAGGAACCGCGCGGCTTCCAAGTAGCCGCGGCCCCCTGCCAGCTGGCCCAGGAACATGCGCTGGCAGCCGATCGGGGCCCCCACCCTGCCAGCGCCCCCGCTTTCGGGCGCGCGCCGCAGCTCCTCGCCCGGCCGCGCGAAGTGGGCGAGCATCTCGCGCGTCGCAACGCGGGCCCTCGGCGGGCTGCGCTCGCGAAAGAAAGAACTGGAACATGGCCATGGCGCTGACCGCGGACGGCTCCACCCCTAGAGCCCGAGCAAGCAAGGCTCGCCCTCAGAATGGATCGAACCTCCTGCCCATGCGGCACCAGCACTTGCTGCCCATCGCATCGAGGCCCCGGCAGCCCCCCCCCTGGACTACTGCCCCCAGAGCGACGGGGGCAGCGGGATTAAGGGGGTCGCTGAGCGCCCCCAAGAGGGGACGCGTCGCCGCTTTTGGCTGCCCTGACCGCTCGAGGGACTCCCGCAGACACAGCGGCGCCAGCTCCGCAATGGACACTGGGGCGTTGCTCGGGCGAGGTCCGCCCCCCGCGGCGCCCTCCCCGACGCAGTCGCCAACTCCGTCGGGCGCAGCAGAGCCTTGGGGGGCAGGGAGCTGCGGCGGCGCCAGGGCGGCGGAAGAGGCGGACGCGCGCTCGGTGGCGCCCTCTTCCCCGGCGCCGTCGCCAACGCCGACGCGGGCGCCGGGGCGCGGCTCTGGGCGCGCTGCGAGGGGGGCCCTGGCATCGCCTGCAGGTCCTCCCGAGGGAGGGGTGCCCACGCGCGCCGCGTCGTCAGCGAACGGCTGGGGCGCCTCGACGCGGGCCCCCGGCGCGCGCTCGGCCGCGCCCCCAGAGGGTAAAGCCGCCGACTGGGACGCACTCGCGGCCACCAGCCTCTGGATCCCCAGCTGAACCTCCGCGCGGGTCACAAGCGCGCCTTCGCCCAGAGCCACGGCGATCGCCCCCCCCCCCCCCCCGCCCCGCCCCGCGGGAGCGGGCTTCGCTCTCGCTCGCCCAAGGCTTCGGCTGAGCGCCGAGACGCGCCCGCGGCGGAATGAGAGGCGCCGCTGGCAGCGGCGCCGCTCGCGCGGGGAGGGGAGGGCACTCCTCGGCGTCGGCGCCGCCTTCCCCCTCGCCCTCTGCGAACTCGCCCGCGGAGTGGTAGGGCGTCGCTCTCTCCTGGCCAGGGTGGGCATCCCCCCCGTCCAACGGCGCAGCGCCGTGGATCGCCACGAAGCGGCCGCGCAGGCCGACGACCCCCGAAGGGCGCGGCCAATGCGCGCGGCCACGGGCGGATCCGAACGGGACAACCCCGTCGGCTTGTCCCTCGTCGAGAGGGGCGAGAGCCTCCAGCTCCATCTCGGAGATCCTTAGGTCGACCACGAGCACTGACGCAGTCGCGCTCAGCGGGCGCGACGCCGCGCCGAGCAAGGGCGAGCTGATAATCTGGAAGGGGCCAACCAGCCCGCTGAATCCCTCCTCCTCTGCCAACTGAGAAGTACGGCCGAGCGAAAGGACCAAGGCAGTGCCAGCAGGATGCCCCCAGGCCGCGTGGCCAAGGGGATCGCGGCGTAGCTCACCTCGCCCTCGTCCAGCCGCCAGCGATCGAAGCGCGTCGTTGTCGGGGACAAGAACGGATGAAGATCGGGCCAGAGCGACCCGTCGGGGATGGCGAGCCCCCCCGACGCCGAAACGTCGCCCGCCATGGCTGCTGGCAGGCTGGGGGAGCACAAGCCGCCAGCCGCGCTCAGCCGTGATGGGGCGCCGTGGCTGAGCCTCGTACCCCGCGCACACTCCTCAGCTTGCGCGCCTGGGCCGTAGGCCAGGGGGCCACGACCGAGCCCTCCAGGGGCTGCGATCGCCGCCCGTGTGCGAAGCCTACCAGCGGGCCACCATAGCCCCGACGCAACAGTCTCCGCAAAGGCTGCAGCCGGCGGTGGTCACCAACAGGGCAACCACCGACGAGAGCAGCATAGGGGCCACCCCGCTGCTTAGGTCCACCGCCAGCCCTAGGCAGACGGTGGGGCAAGCCGCCATTGCAGCGGCGGGAAGGCAGCACCCTCCGCCGCTCAGGTCGGCCTGGGCGGACCACGCGGACCCCGCAGAGGAGCCGGCGTACTCCGCGAGAAGTGCGGCAAGCCTTGGAAGAGCACAGCCCCCGCACCCTCGATGGCGGCCTGGGCAAGCGCCTGCATGAAGCGCCCGCCCGGGGACGCCACGAGGATTCAGGGCCGAAGCAGCTGCAGACGACCATGACGCGCGCGGGCAAAGAGAATACGAGATAATATGATGATGCTGATGATGATGATGATGATGATGATGATGATGAGGATGAGGATGAGGATGAGGATGATGAAGATGGTGATGATGATGATGATGATGATGATGATGATGATGATGATGATGATGATGATGATGATGGTGGCGATGGTGGTGATGATGACGATGATGGTGATAATGATGGGTGGTGATGATGGTGATGATGATGGTGATGATAGTGATGATGCTGGTGATGCTGGTTGTGCTGATGATGGGGTTGATGACGGTGTCATCACCCCCACAACATCATCATTCCGTCACCACCCCAGCACCACCAAGACGAGCAACAATATCACCAACATCGTCCATCATCGTCGGCCTCCTCGCGGCTTGAAGCCTGACGGCGGCTGGGGCCCGCGCGAAGAAGCCGCTCGGCAGCACCAGCACCACCACCAGCGCGGCGTGCAGGGCCACCAGCAGCGCCACGTGGCAGGCCTCCACCCCCCCAGCGGTCGCAGAAGCCGCGGGCTTTGATCGTCGATCCTCGATCTTCGATCCTCGATCTTCGATCCTCAATCCTGGATCCTCACAATCTTACACCAGCCGCGGCCTCTGTGGCCTAGGATCCAAGACCCAGGAACGAAGATCGGAAGATCCAGGATCGAAGGTCCAGAATCGCAAATCGACGGGAACAAGGATCGAAGATCCAAGATCGAGGATCGAAGACTGAGGAGGCCGTAGGACCCCCCCGGAGGCGGCCGCAGATGCCGTGGGCTGGCCTCCTGCTCGCCCTCGTCCTCGTCGTCGTCCGCCTCCTCGTCCTCGTCATCCTCCCTCTCGTCCTCGCCCTCGTCCTCCTCGTCCTTGTCCTCGTCGTTCTCCTCGTCCTAGTCCTCGTCCTTGTCGTCCTCGTCGTCCTCGCTCTCCCCCGCAGGAGAACGCGGCCGCAGCGGCCGTGGGCTGGCCGAAGACCGGGGATCGAGGATCGCATGCCGAGGATCGGGGTCGAGGGCTGCAGCGACCGAAGGTCGAGGGTCGAGGTTACCCCCCACCTCGACCCCCCCTCCCCCCCGCCCAGAAGTTCGATCGATCATCGAAGACCCCGGAACTCCGAAGAGTTGAATCCGCCCCCGCGGGGGCCCTCGCCTGGCCCCGGGGTCGTCAGAAAGCGACCCAGGATGAAGACCGGCGGCCCGTGCGAACACGGCCCACCCTGACCTCGCGTCCGCTGTGCACTGGGCGGTGTCATAAGTAGGGCGAACAGTGCCGCCCTCCTGTTCAAGCTTCGTTGATGTCGATTTTCGCCCTACCTTTCCTTCGCTGGTTCTGCGATACGCTTGCCGAAATATCAGCCCTTCCCTTCTGAGGCGGAAATGCCCGCCCTACTTTTTCGCATCGTTCGGGGTGCATTTCCAGTGCGGTGTCAAGTCAGACAATCAACCGCGTCACCGCGGATCCGAAGCCAGGGGAGCCAGCCCTGGTCGCGCGGGTGTTGGGGGGGGGGGGGGGGACCTAAAGGAGGGGTGGAGAAAGGGGCCTAAAGGGAACCTGTAGGAGAAGGGGGAGGAGGAAGAGGAGGAGGAGGAGGGGAGGGGGGGGGAAAGGGACCCTAAAGGAACCCTTTACGGCCCCTTTCCCTCCCCCCTTGAGACCACCCCCCCTCGCACCCGCCAGAGCTGGGGAACAAGCCCAGACCTCCTCCTCCTCCTCCTCCTCCTCCTCCTCCTCCTCCTCCTCCTACCCCTACTACCACTACCACAACCACTACCACTACTACCACTACTACTACTACTACTACTACTACTACTACTACTACTACTACTACTACTACTACTACTACTACTTACTACTACTACTTACTACTACTACT
>CAUYUJ010012288.1:0-17694 GCA_963575745.1 Prorocentrum cordatum | reverse complement strand
CCCTCTCTCCCTCGCTTCATCCCTCCTCATCCTCCTCCTCCTCTTCCTCCTTGTCCTCCTCCAGTCCGTCGCCTGCCTCCTCTCTCATCCCTCCTCTTTCCTCCCCCTCCTTCTTCATATTATTCTTAGTATTATTCTTATTAATATGATTATTAGTATTATAATTATGTTGATTATTAGTATTGTTGTTATTTTTATTATTAGTATTATTAGGTGTTACTATTATTAGTATTACTACTACTTGTATTATTAGTAGTAGTATCATTATTATTGTTGTTGTTATTATTATTATTATTATTAATAATAGTATTGCTATTATTTTAATTATTATTATTATTATTATTATTATTATTATTATTAGTATTATTAGTATTATCATTATTATTATTATTACTACTAGTATTATTATTATTCTTATTATTTTCCTCCTCATCCTCCTCCTCGCTCTCCCCTGCCTCCCTTCCTCCCTCCATTCCTCCATTCCTCCTCCTCTTCCTCCTCCTCCTCCTTCTCCTCCTCCTCATCTCCGTGACGCTAGCGCTGGCGGCCTTTGCGTGGCAAGCTCCGCGGACGATCGCGCCCAAATAACCAGCGGGGATGGGGACGGACGAGGCTAGCTGTGCATTCCCTCTCCGCCTCCTTCTCCTCCTCCTCCTCCTCGCCCCTCCTCGCCCCTCCTCCTCCTCCTCCTCCTCCTCCTCCTCCTCCTCCTCCTCCTCCCCCTCCTCGGTCGACCTGGTCAGAGGACCCACCGGGGCTCCGTGCCCGACAGCCAGATCACCTGGAGGGACAGCGCGAGCTGTGCTTGAGTGGCGGAGGCAGCGGCGACGCTCAGAGGTTGCCTCCTCCTCCTCCTCCTCCGCCTCCTCCTCCTCCTCCGCCTCCGCCTCCTCCTCCGCCTCGTCCTCCTCCTCCTCCTCCTCCTCCTCCTCTTCCTCCTCCTCCTCTTCCTCCTCTGCCGCCTCCGCCTCCTCCTCCTCCTCCTCCGCCTCCGCCTCCGCCTCCTCCTCCTCCTCCTCTTCCTCCTCCTCTTCCTCCTCCTCCTCCTGAATCACGCCGCAATCGGTCGGAGACCCGACCTCCAGGAACGAGCTGTGCTGGAACAGACTCAACATCAAGCAGACTCCCGATCAGTCCAGGGCATCCCGGCTGGCGGTGTCCCCCTTTCCTCTTGCTTGTCTCGACTCTAGCTACCAGGGGTGCCACCTCGACACTGGTCCTCCTCCCCGTGCTTCCTTCCTACTCCTGGTGCTCTTCCCTCCCTCCCTCACTCGGAGCACTCGGGGGGAGTGGACACGGAGTGGGGAGGCAAGAATGACTGATGGACTGGTGGAGTCGGAAACCAGCCGCAAGCCTCTCGGGGCGGAGGAAAGGGGGGGATGGCAAAGGGGGGGTGGCACATCGGCTCATGTAGCTCGTTTAAAGAGGCGGTCATGTGCCGTCTCACTTGTTTTGTCCCGACGAAGCCCTGGTAACTGGCACGTTGACGGTGCTTACCCCAAAATAAATGCTCGAGGTCTGACTGAAGGCAGGAGGGCTGCATTCCCCTGTGCTCTTTATGTTTGTTTGCTCTCTCTCTCTCTCTCTCTCCCTCTATTTCTTTGAGAAGCGCGCTCCTCCGTGTTCCGCCTCGCTAGTACGTTTCCCTCTCTCTACCCTCCCCGTCTCTCTCCCTCCTCTTCCTGCTCTTCCCCTCTCCTCCATCCTTTTGTTCCCCATCCCCCCCTTGACCCCCAGACCTGTCTTTGATCGGGCTCCCACAAACATTTCGAGGCAGATCCAGCTGTGGCGATGCCACGAAGGCCGCCCCTCTCCTCCTCCTCCTCCTCCTCCTCCTCCTCCTCCTCCTCCTCCTCCTTCTCCTGCTCCTCTTCTTCCTCCTCCTCCTGATCATCATCATCATCATCATCATCATCATCATCATCATCATCATCATCATCATCATCATCATCATCATCATCATCACCACCACCATCATCATCATCAGCATCAGCAGCAGCATCATCATCATCATCAGCAGCATCATATCATCATCATGATCATCATCATCACCACCATCACCATCATCAGCATCGCCATCGCCATCGCCAGTATCGTCATTATCATCATCATAATCGTCGTCGTCGTCGTCATCATCATCAGCATCATCGTCACCGCCACCACCACCATCATCATCATCATCATCACCATCATCACCATCATCACCATCATCATGATCATCACCATCGTCACCATCATCACAACCACTCCTATCATCATCAGCATCCGCATCAGCAGCATCAGCGTGAGCATGAGCATCAGCATCAGCCTCAGCCTCGGCCTCATCCTGTTCATCCTGATCACACTGACCATCCTCAGCATCCCCCGCATCCTCATCGTGGTCGAAAGCACGGCCTCCACGAGCACGGCCCTGCCAATCCATGCCCTGCTTCCCGGGGCACCCAGGAGTGGGGTGCCACAACTTTGGACGCCCGAAATGGGTACGGAAAGAATGGGCACAATGCCCAACAGCAAATGTTGTCCCGAACCAACAGCGGCCGCTGTTGGGCAGGCGGCCTTCTGTCTCGAATGAACACAGGCCGCGGCGACACCGACAGCGAGTCCTGCTCAGAATGAACAGGAGCTGCTGTTGGGCATTGCACCCCTTCTTTCCGTACCCATCTCGGGCGTGCAGAACAGCAGGGGCATGCATCGAGCGTCGATCGTCGAGCCCCTGCTCCACGCCTCCCCCCCTCGGGGCACGGCCGCCGCCTGGCGCGGGGCCGAGGGCCGCCGCGGCTGCCGCCGCGCCGGCCAGGACGCCCGCCACCGCTGCCGCGGCGGCGAGCATCGCTGCGCCCCTGCGCTGACGCTCGGGCCCCGGCCGTCCCCCGGCCTCGGGCTCGCCCCGGGAAGGGGATGGATGTCCTCCCCCGTTTTCCTTCCTCCTCCTCCTCCTCCTCCTCCTCCTCCTTTCCGTACCCTTTTCCGTTCTCATCCGCCTCCGCCTCCTCCTTGTCCTCCCTCCTCCTCCGCCCTCCTCCTCCTCCTCCTCCTCCTCCTCCCTCTTCCTCGTTCCGCCTTTTCCTCCTCCGCCTTCTCTTCCTCCTCCTCTTCCTCCTCCTCCTCCTTCTCTCCTCCCTCCTTCTCTCTCCTCCTCCTCTCCTCCTCCTCCCCTCTCCTCCTCCTCCTCCTCCTCCTCCTCCTCCCCCTCCTCCTCCTCTCCTCCTCCTCCTCCTCCTCCTCCTCCTCCTCCTCCTCCTCCTCCTCCTCCCTCCTCCTTCTTCGCACGCCCTCCTCCCTCGTCCTCCGCCTCCTGCTCCTTCCTCCCCCTTCCCCGTGCTCCCTCCCTGCACCCTGGCGCACGCGTGCGCGACCTGTTGTGCTCCTGGAGCAGAAACAGCTGAAGCATCCCGCGGGTGGAAGCGCAACGTCTCGTGCCACGGGGAACCATATTCGTGCCCGCGTGTTGCAGGCAGCGCTGGCTGGCATGCAGGGCTCGCGCGCCGAGGCGTGACGTGTCCTGCGGGGCGCATCCCCAGCATCACTCGCTCGTTATGCCGGCTTTCCGAACACACGCACACGCACATTCACATTCACATTCACATTCACACACACACAGGTTCGAACAGCTCGCCAGGGAACGACTGAGCTTGGAGCGTTGGCGAATGGTTGTGCGACCCACGAAACGCAATGTCCTGTCGCCGTGGCGCTGGAAGGGAAATGGCCGTGCACTCCCCCGCTCGACGGCAATCCGTCCAGGGGGCTCCTGAAGGGCCCGATCGTTGTTTCGCAGTCCCTGGGAACGGTGCCGAAGAAGGAGCCCGCGGTGCATATTCGTGGTGTTATGGCCATCGCTCGGAGGTCCATTCCCTGTGTTTCTTTCGGTTTCGTGCGTGGATTTCTTCGCCAAATGATCGAGGATGCTCCTCGATGGTCCTCGCCGAAGGAAACATGCACACGTCCGAACGATGCCAAGTGTTTGGAGCAGCGTTGCGCTGACGGCGGCGTCGTCGTCGTCGTCGGGCCGTGAGCCTCCCGGGGACCCACGTGAGCACCCCCTCGTCGAATCTGCACTTGCGGGGGCGTGGTGAGACGGGGCCAGGGCGATGCCAAAGTCGGGTCGCGACGAATCGAGAACCCCTGAGAGCCGACGGCTCTGGAGGACGCATCGGGCGCCGCGGCCTCCTCGGAGCGTTCCGGAACGCCCTGGAACGGATGCATCCTCGTCCTGCCCCGTCCACCGTGGGCAAGGATTAGATTCAGGTAGGGCGTGTCCCCCTACAGGGGGATTTTGGGCGAAACACAAAAGATACCCCACAAATATTCAAAAATATCTTAAGCACAACTGAACAATCGCCGCCAGACTATGTTTGGACTATCTTTGAACATTCCTCCTGTGCAGGGACAGGCCCGACTCACGACTAGCTGGGCACGCGCCCTCCCCGCGGGGCTGTGGCCGTTGTGACGCTGTGCTCGCGTGCGGCCAGGCCGCCCTGCTGCGCGCGGCGAGCGGGCGCCGGCGCGCGAGGCAGCAGGGCGAGCGGGCGCACCCTGATGGCAGGGCAGTGCTTCTATCCACATCCAGAGCGTCGTGGACTTTTCGGGAAGAGGTGCCGCAACGCCGAGGCGCACTGGATGTGGATAAAATCAAGCCTCTTGGGGCCAGATTTTTATCCATACCCAGTGCGTCCACGGTTTCTGGGGAAGAGAGCCCGAGAATCCAAGACGCACTGGATGTGGATATGACTGTTGCCCGCACTGATGGCAGGGTACCCTGCGAGGCCTCAGGGAGCGCAGAACAGGTTTGGACGCCCGAAATGGTGCAGAACAGGCCTCGGCCTCATCCTGATCATCCTGATCACCCTGACCATCCTCAGCATCCCCCGCATCCTCATCGTGGTCGAAAGCACGGCCTCCACGAGCACGGCCCTGCCAATCCATGCCCTGCTTCCCAGGGCACCCAAGAGTGGGGTGCCACAACTTTGGACGCCCGAAACGGGTACGGAAAGAATGGGCACAATGCCCAACAGCAGATGCTGTCCCGAACCAACAGCGGCCCCTGTTGGGCAGGCGGCCTTCGGTCTCGAATGGACACAGGCCGCGGCGACACCGACAGCGAGTCCTGCTCAGAATGAACAGGAGCTGCTGTTGGGCATTGCACCCCTTCTCTCCGTACCCATCTCGGGCGTGAAGAACAGGGCCAAACAACACATCATTGCGCCGGCCTTGCAGGCGTGCTTCTGCGGAGCTCTGCGTGGATTTCTGCGTGGATTTCTGCCCGAGGCGGCGAGCGAAGAACGAAGTGAATTTCGCGTTGGTTTTTGGGGGTCTTCGTTCCTGGCCCCCAAACAAATCACGCGGAGTTCACCTCGAAATCCGGAACGAAATTCTCCAGGACGCTCCGGTCCCATCCTCTCGTTTTCCAAACGAAGTCCGCTCTGCGATGTTTGCGCTATGAAACACATGACTGAATTCATGAGGCGGCGGGGCATCCTCTGAGAAATTTTGAAGCCGCATAGCTGGACTCATGTCCCGTGGTCGACGGGGCCCCGCACTGGATGCACATGCGGACGGCGAGCGCTCCATGCGTTGCACCCACCAGTCTGCCGCATCAACGCTTCAGGGCACCCGTCGTCATGATGATACTCCGTCGACCACGCACGACAGGATGCGCATGCGGACGGCCCGCGTTACATGTTGTTCCATCGGTCTGCCACATCAGCGGTTCATGGCATCATCATTATCATCATCACCATTATCCTCATCCTCATCCTCATCCTCATCCTCATCCTCATCCTCATCCTCATCCAAATCCTCATCCTCATCCTCATCCTCATCCTCCTCCTCCTCCTCCTCCTCCTCCTCATCGTCATCGTCATCATCATCATCATCATCATCATCATCATCATCATCATCATCATCATCATCATCATCATCAGCAGCAGCAGCAGCATCAGCAGCATCAGCAGCATCAGCAGCATCAGCAGCATCATCATCATCATCAGCATCAGCATCAGCATCAGCATCAGCATCAGCATCAGCATCAGCATCATCATCATCATCATCATCATCATCATCATCATCATCATCATCATCATCATCATCATCATCATCATCATCATCATCATCATCATCATCATCATATTGATGTCGCTTCGACGACTCGCGACTGGATCCGCATGCGGACGCGCAACGTTCCCTGCGTATCCGTCGGTCTGCCGCGCCAGCGCTTCGCACCACTCATCGTCAAGATGATGCTCCTGCGACGGCATACATCACCAGGTCCGTTCATGCAGCTGCTTCCGCATGGACGCATACATCACCCGTTTCCGTTCATGCATCTGCCTTGGGCACAGGCCAAGCAGGTCGCGCACGCGTGCGCCCAGAGCCTCCCCCCTCCTCCTCTCCACTCCTCCTACTTCTCCTTTTCCTCCTCCTCCTCGTCCTCATCCTCCCTCATCCTCCTTAGTCCTCTATTCTTTCTCCTGCTCTTTCCCCTCTCCTCCTCCTTCCCCTTCCTACTGCACTTGCTCATCCTCCTTGTCTTTGTCTCTCTTTGAGCCGCCTCACAGCCAGCAACCAAGATCCAACTGAGTAGCAACACTCGCCTGAGGATGTATGAATCGAGCTTGGCTGCGATGATTCCTCCGCTTCGGAAAAACACGTTTACCCGTCGGTCGGAAGAAATAAGTAGAAGCATGAAGTAGGAAGGCCTTGGAAGTAGATTGGGCTTTCGTCCGCCCCCGAAGATGAGGGAAGAAGAAAAACCATTCGACTCTTGAAATAGAAAGGCGCCTGACGTAGATTGGGACCTGGGAGCCCAAAAGTACATCCCCCGCAGGGGGCTTCAAAGGAACCGACGAGTGAGACCTTAGAGTGCGGTGGGAGCGGAAGCGCGGAGCAGACCTTTTTATCACCGTACCACTGGACTAACAACATAATCCTTCAAACAAGTTACACCCTGCACCAGCCAAACGGAAGAACCTTCGAGGGCACCCTACCCCAGGATGCACATGAACATTCAGCAAACACGAAAAACTTCAAGGTATCCTCCCCGAACCGACCTCGATCTTAAACCTCGGTCCGACCGTAGCTTTTTGGTTCAGGCGCTCGGAGAAGTAAAGCAACGGCCTCACGTGCTTTGACAACGCCTTGAATCTCTTCTCGTCGAAAACAAGCTCGCTCCTCTCCTCCGCCTGCCAGCCGAGGAAACGAGACTGGCGAGCGGTACCCTGGGGGGAGGGACTGGACGGTCTCTGCTCCATGGCGCAAGGAGATGCGCCATCCTCCTCCTGCCTCCGTCCTCCCTCCTAGTGCTGCTGATCCTCCTCCTCCTGCTCCGCCTCCTCGTTCTTTACTTCCTCCTCCTCCTCCTCCTCCTCCGCCTCCCTCCCTGTCCCTTCCTTTTGATCAACTCCCTTCGTCGCACACCCTAATGTGCCAGTGGGGTCGGCCCGGCGCTTTGCTCAAGCCTCACCCGCCGCTTCTGATCATGAGGCTTGCAACTTGTACCGGCTACATGGCTGGAGGGTCACTCGTTCTCAAGGTGTAGCTCTCGCCTCAGCGACGCGAACATCCACCTGAACTGTTCCCCAACCGCTTCAAACACGGATAGAGGGCGACTCGCTTTCAATACACTGGTCTCTCCTTAATGCCGCGCACATTCGCCTTAAACTCCTAAACAAAGTCCAATTTTTTTTTGGGGGGGATGTGAGGAAATCGACACCAACAACAACAACAGCCTCTGCAAGCGAGCGCATCAGAAATAGTGTGAATCAGGCGGGCTGATAGGGGCGGAAATGCAGGAGCGAGAAGAGAAGGCTCACAAGTTCGAGGGCGCGCGCGCTACTTGCCCGAGAACATGAACCGCAACGGGATGGGGAGACGGACGAGGATGAGGAGGAGGACAACGTGGAGGACGAGGAGGATGAGGACGAGGAGGAGGATGAGGAGGACGAGGAGGACGAGGACGAGGAGGACGAGGACGACGTGGAGGACGAGGAGGACGAGGACGAGGAGGACGAGGAGGACGAGGACAAGGAGGACGTGGAGGACGAGGAGGACGAGGATGAGGAGGAGGAGGACGACGTGGAGGACGAGGAGGGAGAGGGGGCACCGTGGTTGCCAAGAACGGCAGATCCGCAGACTGGCTGCTTTCGCCTCCTCCTCCTCCTCCCTCCTCATCCTCCCCCTCCTCCTCCTCCTCCTCCCTCCTCCTCCCTCCTCCTCCTCCTCCTCTCCTCTCCTCCTTCTCCTCCTCATCCTCCTCCTCCTCCCCCCCCCTCCCTCCTCCTCCTCCTCCCTCCTCCTCCTCCTTCCTCCTCCTCCTCCTCCTCCTCCTTCTCCTCCTCCTCCTCCTCCTCCTCCTCCTCCTCCTCCTTCTCCTCTTTGGCCCAACGCGTCCGAACTGTCATAGGGGTGGAGGGCGGCCTGTGTTCGATTGTGTTGCCACCCCCCACCGAGGTTGGAGGTCATCATTCCAAGGTGTACGCGCGTCCGATGTTGGTGGCTTCAACCTGCAAAAAGCCCGACGAGCGGACCCATACCTACGACGTCCCTGATCATCTCCATCCACAGGCGCCGCTAGGACGAAGCCAAACATCAGACCGGTGCACATCGGAAATCGCCAAGAGCATCGGGCGCCGCGGCCGTTCCAGAGCGCGGCAGAAGGCTCTGGATCGCCCTGTGGACGCGCCAGCCTGGGTCAGCACACGGCCAGATCGGCCAGGGCCTTGTCGCGAAGCCGCCTTTCTGCGTCGCTCACATGGCAAGCCCGAGCTGGATCGAATCGCGAAACCGCATCGGATCGGAACCGGATCGGATCGCCATCGAATCGACCCGAATCAAATCGAAATCGGATCGCCGCGCCGGGCTCTGGCTGGCTCCGGCCCATGCCACCAATTACAACGAACGCGAATCGCATCGCAATCGCGGCCCCAGCCGGCGAAGCGCATGGCATCGAATCGGATCGTGGGCGGCCCTGCGTGGTCTCCCGATGGTCCTGAGCTTCTTGCCCTTGCGCCTCTGATGTGCCCCGAGGCCGCCCGACTGAGCCAGCCTGCCGCCCAGACATCTCTGCTCCAGGGGCTGGAGGAGGAAACAACGGCACAAGCATGAACTTTCTTTGGCGCTCCGCACAGGTGTCTTGGATCTGCGCTGAGCCCCCCCCCCCTGGCGCGCGGAGCGCATTAGGGGCGGCGCTGGAGGCGCCGCCAGGGCGCTCCAGCGCAGATCCAAGAAACCCACTTTTTCGTTGCCAGCCGAAGGCGAGCGCGCCGACGGCGAGTCAAGGTCCGAGCGGGCCGCGCGAGGGCCTAATTTACCTAGCAAAAGCAGGTCTACAACCGCAACTCGAATGGGACCAGGAGGTGGCCGAAGAAGGGGTAGAGCTGCAAGACTGCCAGGGTCTGCAAACGTGCAACGAGCAGCAGGCGCGCTGCTGACTGCCAGGGGAACTGACTGCCAGGGTCTGCAATCCAAGAAACCCGCGCGGAGCGCCAAAAGTTTCTGTCCGTGACGTTTGTTCTTCTTCGAAGGGCGCCGCAGGCTCGGGGAGGCGTGCCTCCCAGACGGGGCGCGAGGAGGAGAAGGAGGAGGAGGAGGAGGACGAGGACGAGGACGAGGAGGAGGAGGGGGAGGAGGAGGAGGAGGAGGAGGAGGAGGAGGAGGAGGAGGAGGAGGACCCAATGGATACGTACAGGGCGGCCGCGCGAGGATGCCTCGCGCGGGGCGCGCCCACGGCATCGCGCAAAAACTATGTTTAAACTTCCCCCCGGTAGAGGCACAGGCCCGACTTAACGCTAGGGCACGGGCATTGGATGTGATAGGCTCATCGCTCGTGGATGCCAACGGCGCAGTCACAAGAGCAACCGACGTGGAGTCGGGAGCTCCGTTCGGATGGGAAGTGCGTCGGGTCGGGCTGCAACGGCACGGGATCGAGCTCGAATCGAGCCGACCATGCCATTAGGTACATCCACGCTGTGCAACAAATCGGGCGGAAACGGAACGTCGAGAAACCGAAGTGGGGGGTTGCTAAATGTGCCCCTGGCCCAAGGTGCCTCCAATTTTGCGCTCAATCTTGGAGCTGCCGGGGCCCTCTAGGACACGTGAGGTGTGCTCTGGAGGCCATGGGGGCCTCCCTGGAAATCCTGGGGGCGCGCGCAAGGAGGTAGGTGGATGGGGGGAAGGGGGAAGGCTTCTTAGAAGGAGGCTGCTTCTCAGAATGCGCCGGCCTTGCGTCCACAGACAAGGCCCACGCCTTCTGAAAAGCAGCCTCCTTCTAAGGAACGATCCCCCCCTCCCCCAATTGCCCCCCACTGTGCGCGGCCGAACGACATCGAATCGGATCGAACCAGCCAGGATCGATGTCGGATTGGATCGACCGTGTCGGAAGGAGCCTCGGGCCATCGCGCACCCCTCCACGCCCTGGTGGCGCCGAGGGGGGGGGACGAGGACGAGGAGGGCCAGCGCACCCTGGCCCGAGGCCGGCGCGCGGACGACGGGTTGTTCAAAGAGGGGGTCCCGAGGGATGGGGTGCTACGCCTCGGAAGGGATCCCATGGTGGATTTGCACTCTTTGAGGCACCGCGTCCTCGGGACTCCCCTCCCTCGGGACCTCCAACCTTTTGAACCACCGAGGCGAGGGGATTCAAGGGTGGACCGGCGAACGTCTCGACGAGGCCGCCACGAGACGTGGGAGGCTTCCTGTGGAATCTGGCCATGACACCCGCACCTCCCCGTCGGGCGTTGGCAGAACTGGGTTTGGTGGGACCTGGTTTAGTGATGTGTACTGGTGGACGCCCCCCCTGCCCCGTTCCACTAACCGAAATTGCCGCCACCCGGAAAAACGCCAGCTACGGCAGACCCGGTTGAGCGATTCTGGCCAATTGAAAGGCTCCGTGGCCCTCCTACTAACCAGGTCCCCTCACCTGGCTACACCCGACCCTGGTCCTCCCCCCCCCAGGCGCCTGGTCGTCCCCAGGTCATATCCCGAGCCACCGGCGCCCGCTCGGGACGGCCCGGGCGCCCCCCTTGCTTGGCCAGGCGCGCGCACAGTTCGGGCGTTGACCTAAGAAACCCTAAACTCAGGTCGGGCCTGTCCCTCTACAGGAGGAACATCTAAAAATGGTAAAACACAAATAGTCTGGGGACGATTTTTCTAGTATTTGTTGTCCATTTTGGAATGTGTTTTGAGCTTTGAGTATTTTGAATGTTTCGTCGAAAATCGGCCTGTAGGGGGATATACCCGACCTAACCCTGAATGAGGAACGAGGCCCCTCTTTTCCATGAGTTATCAACCTCGATTCCCCCCATCGAGACCCGAGGGAAAACCACTGGCGAACTGCAAAACAACCCAGGAACACGGAGCCCCCCCCCCAAACGAAAAAGGTTCCTTCTTCAGCGCCCCGACTGTGCGCACAGCTCCTGGGCCCAGGGAGACCCGGCCAGGGAGCCGCGGATGCGCATCCATCCCGCCGCCCGCACCGCCCGCCGCGCGCACCGATCGGCGGCGCGCGAGGGGGGGAAGAGAAGAGGACTCCAGCATTCCCAGAGGTCTTCTGCCTCCTCGGCGAAGGCTCAGCGCACTGCTCGGAAGGCCGGGGGGCTTCCGAGCCTTCTGAGACTCTCCCCCAACCCGAGGCCGACGCCGACGCCAACGACGACGACGACGACGCCGGCGCCGGCGCCGGCGCCGGCGCCGACGCCGACGCCGACGCCGACGCCGACGCCGACGCCGACGCCGACGCCGACGCCGACGACGACGACGACGACGACGACGCCGACGGCGACGACGACGACCCGAAGCCATCGCGACGCCCTGCCGCCGCGGTCCTGCTGCCGTGCCGTCCCGCCCGGGCTGGGCGAGCCATCGGTGCGCCTCGCCGCGCGGGAGGGGAGCGCCCCCAGCGGGCCGCGCGAGGCGCCCCCCGGGGCGCGCCCCAGCTGTGACCAAGGGGGGGGGCGTCGGTGCGCCGACGCCTTCGCGCGGAGGGGAGGGGAGGGGAGGGGAGGGAGGGAGGGAGGGATGGATGAGAGGGGGAGGGGAGGGGAGGGAGCGAGGGGAGGGAGCGAGGGGAGGGAGGGAGGGAGGGAGGGATGAGAGGGGAGGGGAGGGGAGGGGAGGGAGCGAGGGGAGGGAGGGAGGGGCAGGAGGGGAGGAGGGGAGGGGAGGGGAGGGAGCGAGGGGAGGGAGGGAGGGGAGGGAGGGGAGGAGGCAGGGCTGCTGCTGCTGCTGCTGCTGAACGTCGGACCGAGTGTATCACTGCCCTCGCGACTGGAACTCTGGCGCAGGAGAGTGCAACACCGAAGAGGGCAACCAGAAAAAGAAAAAAACAAAGTGATTAGCGGAAGAGCGAGCGCCAGGCCTGCTCCTCCGCCTCGTCCAGCGACCCTCCCTTGCCACTGGTGGGGGGGGGAGGAAGCGGAAGGAGGGAGGGAGGGAGGGAGGGAGAAGTAAGGTGGATGAGGGAGGCGAGGGAGGAGGCGGCGGAGGGGGATACGGACGAGGAGGAGGAGGAGGAGGACGAGGAGGAGGAGGAGGACGAGGAGGAGGAGGAGGAGGAGGAGGAGGAGGAGGAGGAGCAGCAGCAGGCGGAGGCGCAGGAGGCCTATGAGAAGGACGACAGGGACGAGGGATGAGGAGGGAGGCAGACGAGGCTCAGGAAGAGAACGAGGAGGTCGAGGGGGGAGGAGTGGAGGAGGAGGAGGAGGAGGAGGAGGAGGAGGAGGAGGAGGAGGAGGAGGAGGAGGGAGGAGGGGGAGGAGGAGTGACGAGCACCCCCCCTAACTAGTTGGGTGTTGAATGCTAGCTGTGCCTTCCTGGAGGGCTCCCGGGAGCCCGCGCCGCCACGGCTGGCTCCGCCGCGGAGCCCTGGCGAGAACGCGCTCCTCGAGGGGTCCGCGGGTCGACCTCGACTTCGCTGGCAGTCGCTGCTAACCTTACGTCGGGCCTGTCCCCCTGCAGGGGGATATTCGACGAAAAATAGGAATACACAACAAATAATCAAAACATTGTCGAAACAAAGTCTGGGGATTATCTGGGAGTATTTGTTTTAAATATTTTTTATGTATGTTTGGGGTACGTTTTATATTTAGTCGAAAATCCCCCTGTAGGGGGACATGCCCGACGTAATGCTAACCACGCCGTGGCAGAACAGCTCAGCTTGGAGAGAGCGCATTCTGCGGGCACTGGCTCGAGCAAAAGTGCCCCCCCCTAGAGACTGGGGGGGGGAACCCGCCCGTCCTCGGAATCAAGGGGGTGGGTAAAAGCACCCACGCCCCCAGGTTCGAACCCGGGTGTGGGGGGAAGGCGACGACAACGACGAGGACGATGACGACGATGACGATGACGAGGACGAGAACGAAGCCGAGGACGAAGACAAGGACACAGACGAGGACGACGACGACGACGACGGCGGCGACGACGACGACGACGACCACGACGACACGACGACACGACAGCGGTAGCGCCAACAGCAAAGACAACGAAGACGACGAGGACGCGCCACCGAAGACGACGCCGCCGACGCTGACGCCGACGATGCCGACGACGAGGACGTCGCCGAGCACGACGCCGAGCACGACGCCGACGCTGTCACCGACGCCGACGCAGATGCCGACGACGACGCCGACGCCGACGAACAGCACCACGCCGAGCACGGCCGACGCCGACGAAAAGCAGGACGCCGAGCACGACGCTGAGCAAGAGGCAAGATGCCGACGTCGACTACGACGCCGACGCCGACGCCGCCAACGACGACGACGCCGACAACGACGCCGAGCACGACGCCGACGCGACGCCAGCGACGACGACGACGCCGACAACGACGCCGAGCACGACGCGGAGCACGACGTCGACGACGCCGACGCTGACGTCGATAACGACGCCGGCGTTGACGAAGAGCACGGCTCCGAGCACAACGCCGAGGACGGCGCCGACGCCGGCGCCGACGCCGACGCCGCCAACGCCGACGACGCCGCTGGAACCGACGCTGACGCCGACGATGACGACGACGCCGACGCCGAGCACGATGCCGAGCACGACGCCGACGACGCCAACACCGAACACGACGCTGACGCCGACGTCGAACACGACACCGAGCACGACGCCGACAACGACGCCGACGCTGGCGCCGACGCCAGTGCCGACAACGACGACGACGACGCGCGGCGCCGACACCGACACCGACGCCGGCGCCGACGCCGACACCGACGCCGACGCCGACGTCGACGACGACGACGACGACCACGACCACGCCGACGCCAACGCCAGCGCCGACGACGACGCCGTCAACGACGTTGACGACGACGCCGACGCCGACAACGACGCCGAGCACGACGCCGATGCCGACGCGGATGCTGGTGACGACGACGACGACGCCGAGCACGACGCCGTCGTCGTTGCCCCCACCCCTGGGGCTCGAACCCGCGTGGGAGCAGCATTCCCCCCCCCCCCGCCCCTCTTGGGCTCCGAACCCGAGAGGAGTCCTACCATCGACCACAGAAAGCGCTCTGTCTCAGCCAGGATGGAGGATGGGGAGAGACAGGCCGACCACTGCGGACGCTGGCTTCCCGCCTGACGATGCCCTTCACGGGCAACTGTGGCACTCGAGGGGCCACTGCGGCCAGGGACGAAGTCCTTCCGAATTCGCAAAATGTTTTCGTGACCTGCTCCTTTTTTTTGGGGGGGGGAGAGTGCACTCTCGGATTGAATGGCGCGGATCCTCCGTGGCAGCCTTACCGGCACCGCACAAGATGCAACCAAAACTTTGGCCAAATGTGCAACGCGCGAGAAAAGGTCACAGAACTTGCCCCCCACCGACGACCCACTGGCCCGAACCGTGCCCTCCACATCCGCGAGATTCGAAAATGTGCCTCGGTGCCCCTTTGCACGGTTACCTGCGGAAGTCGACTACGCCTGCGGCGGGTACGAGAGCGTGGCACAGAGCAGAAAGACACCTGCGCTCACATCTGACCAGGAAGAGGAGGGGGTGAGGGAGGGGAGGAGGCGGCGGGTGCTGATAGATAGGTGGAGGGGGGAGGACGAGGAGGGGGGAGGTGGAGAGGGGGGTTGTGAGCTGGGATCAGCCTCGGAAGGCAGCAGCATGAAACTAAACCGCACTGCCACTCCATTTCTTCCACATCGCTCGTCGACGCGAGACTCGGGTGGCGTTCTGCGCGGGCCCGGGTGATGACCCTCACCGCGAACGCGAAACCCAGGAAGGCTGGATTCAGCAATGCCAAAAAGTCGGATCACGACCCCGCTTGGAGAGAAAGCGGGCGCCGCGGAACTTCTCTCGCCACAACTGCTCGCGTAGTTTCGGGCCGCTCCGCGAGCTCTTGCAGACTGGGGGCGTACACTTATATGGGGACCTGACACTCACGTAAGCCACACAAGCGTAGCACACAATCATCATACGTATGTACTCGGCAAAGCGTGGGCCCACACCCGAAACGAGATTGGCTCGCGGTCTCGCCATGCTGGGGCCCAGTCAATGTAAAGCTGGGGGGTGGGAGGCGGAGGGCATGGTGGGGAAATGTCGGGCCGCGCATGAATGGCGCCACTTGCAAGACTCACCGCAACGCCCTCTGCGCCACCAGACACCGCTTCAGCGTACTCCTCCTCGGCGTGCCAGGTCATAACATCCTCCTTGTCTGGAGGCCCGTCGTCGGCGACATGGCTGTGCAGCTGGCCATACCCAGCGGCACACTCCCATCTCGATGTCCGGCACGCCAGCCCAGAGGGGGTCCGCAGCACGCCCGACGGCATGCGGTGATGTCCCTGCTTCGGCAAGCATGGGTGTTCAGTCCTGCCGGCGTCCACGTCGGGCGTGGGCATCTCCCGCGTACACCATCGGCTTCCTGTGCCTGCGTGCGCACTGGGTAGCTCGGAGCTTGTTCACCTCGTACTTCACGCCGTTGTTCGGAAACACGCCCGGCGCGACGAGGATTTTCTCCGACTGCAGACGCGGGTCGTCGGGGCGTGAACGAGGGTCCTGTAGACAGAAGCGTCGCATGGCATGGCCGCCCCGCCGAAATGTGCCCCCCCTGCTGCAAGCGATCCTCTGTCCACTCCGCGGCGGTCCCCGGGCCTCCGCCCGTGACGCCCATGGTGCCCGCGACTTATAAACGCGCAGCTCGAGGAGGGCGCTGGCAGCTGAGGGCAGGGCCGTGCTAAGTGCGAAGTCTTCTCCATCCCGTACTGTCTGAGACGGCGCCTCGATTCGTAGGACGACCCCGTACGCCTCCGAGAGCAAATTGCCCAACCTTGAAGGGGCCCTGGGACACACAAATCAATAGACACAATCCGCCGATCCGGCATGTGAGTTTGAAAGAGCGTGGGCTTGAACTTCGCTCGAGCTCCGCTCAGTGTGGGGGGGGGGGGGTGCGATGTGCTCCGCTTTCCGCTCCGTCGCAGCTCCGCTCTGTGGGGGACGGGAGGGGGGGGTGCGATGTGCTCCGCTTTCTGCTCCTTCGCAGCTCCGCTCTGTGGGGGACGGGAGGGGGGGGTGCGATGTGCTCCCCTTTCCACTCCGTCGCAGCTCCGCTCTGTGGTGGGGGGGGGCGATGTGCTCCGCTTTCCGCTCCGCGGTCACGAACCACTCCACACCCAGAATTCCCCGGCCCTGGAGAGCATTCGGTCGCGGACGCCCACCCCCCGGCAATGGACGGGGAAGAGGAAGAAGCTCAGGCCGCCGCTTCGCGAGTGGAAGAACATAAGAAGGATGGACAGGAGGATGAGGAGCAACGAAGAGAATGGAGGAGGGGATATAGTGGGGGAGCACAGGCAAGGCAGAATAGAAAGAGATTGCAAAGCAGGAAAAGGAAAGAGGAGAAAGTAACACGGACGAAGGAGGTGGGGGGAGGGACGAAGGGGGAGGAAAGAAATGACAGGCAGGTGGGAAGGCGAAGGAACGCACCGGACTGCTGCCAACCGCAGCGGGAAGCCCCCCGGATCGGCGGCACTGGCTGGAGGCCAACACAATAACAGGATTCCCAATATTTTCCAATATTTTCTGGGTTTTCGTCTTCCCCCCACTTCCCATGTTTTCTGGGGAGTCGACGATCAATTGTGTCTGTGTGCTTTTTCCCCTCTTGAAGCCTGTCCACCTGGACCGACGATCACCACGATCTGGACAGACACGGAACGGTTGGGAAGAGTGCTGAACCGTCGCAGAAAATGCGCATCGCAATGCGCGGTCGCTCGGACGGGTGATCCACAGCATCTCGAAAGACACGCCCGGGAAGTCGACGAGCGGGCTCGGGTCTGGCAGGACCCCCCTAACACGTCACTGCCCCGCTGCACGCTCTGGGCTCTGATCTTGGCCTCCGGCCCGTAGGCGGGGCAATCGAAGCACTGGTGCCTAAGGGTGAGGTTAGGTCGGGCATGTCCCCCTACAGGGGGATCCTGGACGAAATATTAGAAATACCTCAAATAATGCAAACATTTTTTCAATGCTAGAAAATCCCCATGCTATTTCCCAACCATCCTGTGGTGTTGGGTCCTCGTTTTGAAGAGACGGTGCCCCGCGTTTCTCCTCCTCCTCGCCCTCCTCCCTCTTAGGGTTCGCATGCCTCCCCACCACCCATTTCGGCACACCTCTCACGCGTTTCGTAGCCCCATAGGGAGCTCCACCGAAGGCCCCAGTGGGGGTGTCCACATGCGGTTCCCCCACCCAGGGCAGCGTTTCGTAGCCCCATAGGGAGCTCTCCC
>CAUYUJ010012287.1:0-17706 GCA_963575745.1 Prorocentrum cordatum | reverse complement strand
CGACGACGAGAATAAAGAGGTCGGGGCGCAGGGGGGCAGCGCGCTGGGCTGCTGAGGAGAGGGCGAGGTGGGGGGGGGGGGGGGCGACGACGAGCCCAAATAAAGTCGCCGGGGCGGAGGGGGCGGTGCGCTGGGGTGCTGGGGGGCGACACATAGCGACACATGTCGACACAACGCCGAAATAAAGTGGTCGGGGCGGAGGGGGCAGCGCGCTGGGCTGCTGAGGAGAAGGAGGGGGGGGGGGGCGACGACGACGCCGAAATAAAGTCGTCGGGGCGGAGGGGGCAGTGCGCTGGGGTGCTGGGGAGCGACACGTAGCGACACATGTCGACACATATCGACATATAGAGACACGTATCGACACACACACACACACATACATATCGACGCATAGCGACACACAGCGACACATAGCGACGCACACATGGAGACGCATAGCGACACACAGCGACACAGACACATATAGCGACACATATAGCGACACATGAAGGGCACAATGCAGCTGGGGGGTATCGACGACGACGCCGAAATAAAGTGGTCGGAGCTCTAGACACCCTGTGCAAGAATATAAAGACCCTGTTGGTTCACATGATATATTCAAATCTAGCCAAACATATTCCATTTAAATCCCGAGATACCCGGACGATCTGGGATATGAGCTGGGATTCGGAACTGGCCCTGGGGTGGGATACGCGCCGCCCCGTCGATCCCTCCTCCTCGGAAAATCAACGCGCACTGTAGGGTGCGCCGCGCATGCGTTGCTGTCGATTGCGGGGGGGGGGAGAGCAAAACCTGGCGCTCAGGTGCGATCGCAATCGCGCGATGCCCGCATCGACGCGGGGCAAGCTCATCCGAAAAGAACAAGAAATCCCGACGCCATTTGGCCCAGCACCAAGGGTCACTTGAGCGAAGGGTCGTTCTTGCGCGTAGTCGACTTTCGCTTGGCGCATCGCGGCGGCGGCCCCAGCGACGCAGCGCGCCCTGCGACAGGATAGCGCGTCGCTCCGCGCCCGCAGGGCGGGGGGGTCGGAGAGCCTCCAGACGCGAATGCTCGGGGTCTGGGGCGCGGTTGGCGCGTCGCTCCGAAGCGCGGTAGGCCAGAACTAGTGGTGCAACGCCCTAACCGCAAGATCTTGGCCGCGAGCCACCATCCTCGACCCTCAAGCCTGATCGCGCGCGGCCGAGGCGCAGCAGGTGCTTCCTCCGCGCCGGGCCCCGCGCCGCTTGGCGCCGCATCTGGGCGCGCACCACCTGCGCGAAGGCGACTGCTTCTTGAGGGGGAAGAGATCGGCCGAGGAGCGCCCTTCGGGCGCGTAGGTTACCGTTAAGCAGACAAAGGGGAATCTTCAAATCGGGATTTCAAATCGAGCCTCAACCCCCCTCGCGCGCGGGCCGAGGCGCGCGCGCAGTCTTCTCCGACATCTAGCGCCGCATCTGGACGCTGAGGCTCGGGGCATGCGCCTGCGCCTCGCCTCGGAGGAGAGCGCGTCCGACCAGGGCCTTCCGAGCGCGACCTTGGTGAAAAGCAAGCTGCAGTAGACGGGAACGTTAAATCGTGATATACTGGGGGCCGCGAGGCCCAGCTTTTGAAGCCCGCCCCGCCCGCCCCCCACCCCCCCGGGACCAAGGGTAGCAGAGACGAGAGTGGACGTGGTAGGGCAGCGCCGCTAATGATCAAGAGAGTCGGGGGCATCGCAGCCGAAGGCGCACCGAGATTCATCCGTCTGAAATCTCTGCTGGGCGAGAAAGGCCCTGGAATCAGAGCAAGCGCGTGGGCCGGATTCACCTGGGGCATGGTGCTAGTGACCAGGGTCCAGTCGACTCTTGAAACACAACGCTTAAACGCAGGATCTGGACACCATTTGTGGAGCCTGCGAACGGAAAAAATCCCAGGGCCTCGCTCGGGAACCTGGCCCCGGTAAAACTGTTAACTGGCGAACGCTGAATTCAGGCCCCCCCACCTCTACCCCCCCCCCCCCCCTACACACCGCTCACGGCGGGCCGTTTCAGGAAGTCCTCGAAGCCTCTGGAAACCAAGGGTCATCATCGAATGCTGACGGTCATCAGGGAATCCCACAGAGGCAGCTCGCAGGCACTGACAACACGCGGGCCCTTCCCAGAAGCTCGGCGAGAGACGGCCACGGCAAACGGCAGTGAGCGGCAGCGCGAGGTAGGCTCGCTCGAGCAGCATCCTGTGCATCTTCGGCCAGCAGTCCTGAAACGTCGAGAGGACAACTCTGGCGTTCGCGGCGCGCGACTGCGGGGCGCGCGACGGGACTCGAGGGACACCTCATTTATTCATAGAGAACCACCCCAGCCGATCAAGGGCACAATGAGGGAAACGAAACACTCTGGCCAGAGTCGCCGTCTCGATCGCCATCGCGTGAGACGGCGGCGGGCAGGGCTGGGCAATGCATGCAGGCGTCGTCGCGCACCTATGGGAATAAATGTTGGCCGAGATGGTTGCGGGCGCGTGGGCTCATGAAAGCATGCTACTGCGATGTCGATATGCGTTCAGGGGTGCTATCCACGATTTCTCATACCCGCCAGGGCCTACGCGCATTTCAAGATACTTCAGGTTCGGCGCGACCGCAAACTCGGCCCACTCGGGCACTAAGGCGGCGATGACAGCAGCATGCTGAGCAGCGAGCTCGGGGGAAAATGAAGCATTCAGGGGAGTGATATGGCACTTACAAACCTCGAGGACCAGCGCTGCCAGTAGTCTGGACATCTTTTGATGACACGGTAGAGGACAATTCGGAACTTCATATTAAGTACAACGGCTCCTAGATCGTCATCTCAGGCTAATGCCACTCCTCTATAATTATTCGTGGCGCAAGCTTGAAAGTCTAGCAGAAACGGGTTCAGCGAGACCGCGAAGAGAGCTCCGCTCGCAGGGCATCCTCGGATAATGCCAGACCACACCGCAAAAAGCCAGAACACCAGACCGCCCGAGACGCCGTAGCACTGGGCATGTGCATATATCACGGCGAAGAACCAGAGCAGCGGAGAGGGCAGAGACATATGGTTCAGGACGCGGAGGAGCCAGGAGTGGGCGACAGACGGGAAAGCCTGGGAGAAGTCGTAGGAGAGGATGGCAGGGAGGTCGATCGCAGCCGTCGGAGACATCGAAGCCAGCCTGGCGAATGTGTCCAGCTCTACGACGTTAGCACCAAATAGCCGCCCTATCGTGAACCCTCTCTGAAGCGGGCAGCTGACCTCGGCCATCTCGATGGCGGAGGGCCCGGCGACGGCGCCCGCCAAAACCTGGTCCTCGGAGTTTTGTTCAACCCGAGCGGCCGAAGAGCATTCGCCTCGCGAGCGGCCCCGAGATTATCTCCCTCCTCCTCTCCCTGCGGCATGGAGACCCCCAAGACGTCGTTGAACGGCGAGAACGGCGAGTTCTCCTCCAAAGCCCACCAAAGATACTCGTCTAGAAGATCAGCAGCTCGCGGCCCGCGCCGCCAAGCTGCATAGGGTTGCCGATCAGGGCCAAGAGTTGGTGGAGGAATGTTTGGGGGGCCCATCTGGCCCCCGGACCTCTCGAGGTAAATGTATCCTGAAGCACCCAGAACCTGCTTCTGACCAAAAACGGGGCCCCAATATCCACATCTCTCGAGACATGTCCGACGGCTGGGTCGCGATCTCCTGGGTTGGCAGCCATGTGCCCTTCAGCGTCAGACGCCGTTCGAACGGGGCCCAAATCGAAGCCCGTTTGTGCAGTCGTCGTATATGTTGTCGTCGTTTGCGTTGTATCTTGCCAGGCGTCTCGTCCGTCCGCGAATCAGCTAGCTTCGAGCGTTGGGCCTCGAGGTCCTCTGTCTGGAGCTGGTCTAGCTCGCGGGCGAAGCGATCCGCGTCGCACGCGGGGAGCACGCCAGTGACGGGGTCGACCTGTGCAAGTCTCCGAACCATGCCATGAGCCTGCAACAGGATGATGCCAAGCTTACGGTCTTGCCTCCAGACTGCCCGAGCGACAGACCGATGCAAAATGATGCGACCGAGTCTTCCTTTATCTTCGAAGCGAAGAACTGCGTTCCGAACAGACTTGGCACCTTCCGTCATGAGATATTTCTATAAGTCGATCTTCAGCGGCGGGGAGAGCTCTTCCCAGGAGGCAGCCTTTGCATAAGCGCGCGAAGTTCTGCAAGTACGACGCGGCAAACAGCTGCTTGGGGATGGGGAGGTCCTGGGGCCTAAACTGCGGAGCTCCTTTGAGGTCCACCGAGACAGGGGCGTGGTCGGAGAGGTCGAGATGGTTCACTACTTCTACCTGATCGATCGCCGCCCCGAGGGCACTCATCCGAATGAGTCCCCACACTGGAACCGAAACGAAGATGCGGTCCACGATGTTCGTCGAGTCGTTAGCTACCGAATAGCGTATTGGATCATCTTGTTGAATCTCTACCATGTTCGAGAACAGCCCCTGCCAAATCCCATCCTCTCCTGCACGCCACTCGTGGTAGCCAAAATGCGGTTGGAAGGAATCTGGTGGAACAATCGGCATCGGGGAAGCCTCGCTCATGTTAAAGTCGCCGGCCAAGATGACTAAAGCTCGCTCAGGGGCAAGACGTGCAAGTTCAAAAACACGCTCGATCTCCCTCACCACCCGTTGACGAAGGTCCCAAGACATCCCAAAATTGTAAACATTCAAGTGCGAAACCCAACAGTCCCCAGACTCATCCAAAATCGCAGTGACTTTCGGAACCCTCCCAGGAGCTATATCATCACGGACTACATGCTGCACGTGCGCGCCCAAGACTGGACATAATGCGAGCATGCCACCTATAATTATTCGTGCGCTCGTCCTCTGTGAACGAGTGAAACATCCTGAACGGCTTGTGAAGCTGATGCAACATGCCCTCCGCTTCCTCCAGAGTCCCGTGGACCTCCTGGATCCCAAGAGTCGTGGACGGGGTCAGCAAAGTCCCAAGAGACCTGAGTGTTGTATCCCGATGCGGCAGATCATGGTGATGCAGCGTCCTGGCGTTCCACGTAGTAATCATCATCGTTTGGCGAGAAGCACAGCCGGCACTCTATGCCGCAAGAAGCCTGCTAAAGACACCACTCGGTATCCTTCTGCTCCTCGAAGATGGCAAGGATGGAGCGCCTGACCAAGCCGGCGTCAATATTGAGCTCATCCTTGTTGCGGTCGCAAAATTGGATCGTCGGCGCCGTGCCAGCAGGGGCTGGCGAGTACTGCGCCACGCCCTTCCGCGACGTGCTGACGACGCCCTTGTCCTTGTCCGAAAAGCAGCTCTTGCCAGGGTATAACTCCAGCAACTTGCGCACAATCTTCTTGCAGCCAAGCTCGCGGGCCACCATCTTCGGGCTCTTGTCAGGGCCGACGTTGATGCTCGTAGGCGGGCCGCCAATCGGCGGGACGGCCTGGAACTCACGCCAGCAGGAAGCTTGAGCGCACTGATAGCCTGGTTGACCTTCCGCGCCGCGTAACCGCCCTGGCCCTTGACCCGGATTTGAAACCTTTTCGATACTGCATCACCTTGCAGCGCATAGACATCACCGAGCCTCAACCCTCCTACATTCTCCCCCTCCTCCTCATCAGCCTCCCCCTCCTGCTCCTACTCTTCCTGGAGAGGGGTGGGGAACGGCGGAGATGCCGCGGCCTCCGTGCGCAGCACAGCGAGGGAGTGCCCCCTCGCGCCGCCCTGCAGCATCTGCGGCAGATACCTTACCAACATTTCTTCTTCCTCCTCCGCCTCCCTCTTCCTCTCTTCCCACACCTCCATCTCCTCCTCCTCTTCCTCCTCCTCCCCTTTTTTCCTCCTCCTCCTTCTCATCCTCCTCCTCCTACCCCTCCTCCTCTTCTTCCTCCGCCTTGTCCTCATCATCAACAAAACCGTCAGCACCAGCACCCTCATCACCATCATCGCCGTCGTCATCACGATCATTGTCACCAGCATCGCCGTCACCACCAGCACAACCATCATCATCAGCATCATCATCAACAACATGAGCAACACCACCATCAGCTATCAGCATCATCAGCATCATCGTCATCATCGTCATCATCATCAGCAGCATCGTCATCCCTCCTCGTCCTCCTCCACCGTCCTCCTCCTCCTCCTCCTCCTCCGCCTCCCCTCTTCATGATCATCGTCCTAAGCATCATCAACAGCGTCACCACCAACTTCCTCATCACCCTCATTGCCGTCATCACCGTGATCAGGGCTATCATGACACGAGTATTATCGTCATCATCAGCAGCAACATCATCATCAGCATTGCCATCATCATCAGCACCATCGTCACAATCAGCATCACCATCGCCATCACCATCGACATCATCATCAGCAGCAGCATCATCATAATCACCATCACCACCACCATTATCATCATCAGCATCGCCATCAGCAGCAGCAGCATCCTCATACCGACTCCTGCTTCTGCCCCGTCCTCGTCCTCGTCACCCTCTTCATCATCACCTCGCCATCACCACGTCCATCACCATCACCGCCATCATTATCATCATCATCATCATCATCAGCATCATCATCATCATAATCATCATCATCATCATCATCATCATCATCATCGTCATTCTCATCAGCAACACCATCACGACCACCATGATCATGACCATCATCATCACCATCACTATCATCAGCAGCATCATCATCATAACAACCAAAAGCGCCTTCACCAGCACCATCACTACCACCATCCTCATCATCATCATCATCATCATCATCATCCTAATCATCACCAGCATCAGCATAATCATGAGCATCATCAGCATCAACTCCATGAGCATCGCCATCGCCATCACCATGACCATGACCATCACCATTATCATCAGTACCCTCATGCTCAGCATGATCATCATCCCCGGTCTCATCCTCATCATCAGCATGACCAGCATCATCAGCATCATCATGATCATCAGCATTATCAGCAAAATCATCCTTTCAAGCATCATCATGATCATGATCAAAATTATCATCAGCAGCATCATCATAATCAGCATTGCCATCATCGCCATCACTATCATCATCAACATCAGCATCATCATCATCACCATCAGCATCACATCACCATCACCATCGTCATCATCATCATCATCAGCATCATCATCATACTCATCATCATCATCATCATCATAGCCATCATCATAACCATCAGCATCAGCATCAGCATCATCATCAGCGTCATCGTCATCATCATCATCATCATCATCATCATCATCATCATCATCATCATCATCATCATCATCATCATCATCATCATCATCATCTTCATGATCATGTTCATCATCATTACCATCATCATCATCATCATCATTATCCTCATCCGCCTCCTCCTCCCTCTCCTCATCCTCCTCCTCCTCCTCCTCCTCCTCCGTTGTCGGGCCGCGGCGGCCGCCATGCTTCCAGAGCCAGCGAGGCTAGCGGCCACGGCGTTCGGAGCGCGGGATCACGGCGCCGCTCGCCCGTCGCCGCAGCGCTGACGGCCCGCCGCTGCCGCCAGGGCTCGCGCGTCCCCCGCCGCGGTGCTCTGGACCGCGACGTGTGGGTTGCGCTGGACCACGGCGAAGGTCCTCCCCCTCGAAGTGGAAACGAGCCCTGCAACTCTCCGCTGCCTCGCGGGAAGCCCCCGTGGGGGCACGCAGCCTCTCGGGGCCGATTCGCCCGCCGAGCCACGTCGGGGCAGGGCCGCTCCAGGCCGCTTTCAACATGGACAGTTTGACCGAGCGGTCTAAGGCGGTGGCTCAAGGCGCCATTCCGTAAGGGCGTGGGCTCGAGCCCCACAGCTAGCACTATTTCTATGCACCTTCTCCTTGCAAGCGGCGCACGGCCTGGGCGGGCCCGCGTCGCAGAGCAGGGTGGAGCGGAGCAGCGCCACGCTGGGACAGGCACCTGCCGCACCGCGTGGAGACCGCATGGCCTTTGGTGTCGGACGGCGAGACACAAATTGAGACATCGTCGACAAGCAGGGCCAGAGCCCCAGACCCCACTCTTCCTGCTCAAGTTTACAAGCTGGATCGACCCGAGAGGGTCCCAGGGCCCGAAACCCGACGAGAAGGCCCTGCTCGAAATTCATGCTGGCGAAGGACCCAACAGTTGTGAGTACCGCAGCTGTGACTACCGTCTTTGGTGGAGGTCCCTATGGGGCCACGAGACGTGTGAGGGGTATGCCGAATCGGGTGCGGGGCCGCCATGCGGACCCTGCCAGTGGGGCCATCAATGGAGCTCCCTGTGGGGCCACGGAACGTGTGAGGGATGCGCCGAATCAGGCACGGGGCCGCGAAGCGTGTGAAAGGGGTGTGCCGAATCGGGTGTGGTGCCGCCATGCGGACCCTGCCACTGGGGCCTCCGGTGGAACTCTCTATGGGGCCACGAAACGTGTAAGCGGTGTGCCGAATCGGGCTCGAGGCCGCCATGCGGACCCTGCCGCTGGGGCCTTCGCTGGAACAATGGGGCCACGAAACGTCCGAGAGGGGTATGCTGAATCGGGTGTGGTGCCGCCACGCGGACCCTGCCACTGGGACCTTCGGTGCAGCTCCCGATGGGGCAACGAAACGTGTCAGGGCTGTGCCGAATCGGGCTCGAGGCCGCCATGCGGACCCTGCCACCCGGGCGTTCGGTGGAGCTCCCTGTATGGGGCCACGAGGCGTGTGAGGGGTGTGCCGGATCGGGTACTGGGCCGCCCTGCGGCACCTGCCGCCGGGGCCTTCGGTGCAGCTCCCGATCGGGCCGCGAGGCGTCCGCGTCTCCCCTGCTCCGCGCCCCACTCGGCCGCAAGAGCCGCGGAAGGCGCGGCGCACCCTGCGGCAGAGCGCTTGCCCGCAGACCGGCCCCGCCCTCGGGCCGGTCCTGGGGCGGCTGCGGCAGCGGCTTCCGGGCGGCGCTGCGTCCTGGCCCAGAAGCGCCCGCGCGGCTGCGCAGAAGTCGGCGGCCTCCAGCTTCTGGCGCGCCGCTCCTGCTGGCCAGTTGCCGCGCGGGGCCCCCGGTGCTCGGCTCCGAACGAAGGCGTGGCCGTGGCGGCTCGCTTTGCCAGGCCTTTGCGTGAGCGCCTTCTGTCGAGGCTCGTGCGCTGGAAGCCCGCGGGGCGGCAGCCGCAAGTACCCGTCGGCCAGAAGGAGCGAGTGGGAACATGAAGCAGGAAGGCGCTGGAGGCAGATTGTGCTCCCGCCCGCCCCCTGAGCAGAAGAGGGACAGCCGCTCGACCCCTGAGGTAGGAAGGCGCCTGAAGCAGGCTGGGGTCTGGACCCCCCCACGAGACCTGCTGTCAGCGACCGACGCGTGTCCCTCTCCCCATCGCAGGGCAGCAGGCCGGCCAGCGCCGCCCAGCGTGGGCGCCTCCCGGTCGGCCAGCCCCCGCAGCAGAGGCCCCGCTCGCGCCCAGAGGCTCCCGCCGGGCTCGGCGCCCGGAAGGCGCCGCCCGAGCGGTCAGGGCCAGCGCGGCCTGGCTCGGGGGCCCCCGCCGCCCCGCCGCAGGGGCAGGCGGCACCGCGCCCGCCGCTCGGTCCGGCGTTTCGACCTGCAGGGCAGTGAACATCGCGCGAGCTGCCGGTGCGCCTCCAGCGCGGCGTCGACGTGGTAGAGAGCAGCGGCCCGAGTCGGCCAACGGCTGGAGCAACGCTGGTGCGTGAACTCGCCCGCGCAGCAGAAGGCCCGCAGGAGGTGGGGCGACGCCTCGCGGACCCTCGGGCGAGCTTCTGCGCCAGCGCACCGACTCCTCTCCTCTCCTCTCCACTCCTCCTCTCTCTCTTCCTCCTGCTCCTCCTCATCCGCCTCCTCCTTCTCCTCCTCCCCCTTCCCACCACCACCACCATCATCATCATCATCAGCAGCAGCAGCATCAGCAGCATCGTCATCATCGTCATCATCATGAACACCATGATCAGCAGAAGGAGCAGCAGCAGCAGTAGCAACAGCAGCAGCAACAGCATCACCATTTTCATCATCAGCAGCAGCAGCATCATCATCATCATCATCATCATTATCAGCATCATCATCATCATCATCATCATCATCATCATCATCATCGTCATCATCAACAGCATCATCATCAGCAACAGCATCATCATCAGCAACATCAGCATCATCATCATCACCATCAACATCAACATCACCATCATCAGCAGCATCATCAACAGCATCATAACCAGCATCCTCATCATCAGCAACATCATCACCATCACCAGCATCGATATCATCATAACATCATCATCGTCAACATCAGCATCATCACCATCATCATCATCATCATCGAAGTCATCATCATCATTACCATCACCATCGTCACCATCACCATCACACCATCGTCATCCGTTTCATCATCAGTATCGTCATCAGCATACTTGTCATCATCAACATCTCCAACTCTATCATCTTTATCAACAACATCATCCCCATCAAAGTCAGCGCCAACATCACCATCACCATCAGCACCAGCATCACCATCAACATCACCATCAACATCACCATCATCAGCATCACCATCAGCGTCATCATCCTCCTCATCATCATCCTCACCATCATCATCATCATCACCAGCATCCACATCCTCCTTTTCCCCTTCGGTTGTCTTCATCTCTCATCCCTCCTCCGAATGTTACTTCTCGCCGTGGCCCTTGACGCTGGAGCTGGAGATGATCTCTATCGCTTTCTCGATCGCCACGAGCTCCTGGAGGTCTTCGGTGGGAGACGGTGGACCCCCAGCGGCTTGTTTCCGGAGGATCCGCGAGTGATGTGTTCGGACGTGCTCAGGGGGGGGGTTCGGGTGGAGTTGATAAAACCGTGTGTGCGTACCACCTCGTTTTGCTGCGTTGCATCGCCATCACCAGCATCATCATCATCCTTGTAATCAATTTGTAATCCGCCACAAAAGAAATCCATTTCAAATCCGCCACAAAAGGAATCAATTTGAAACCCGCCACAAACACAATTGATTTGTAATTCGCCACAAAAGGGATCTATTTGTAATCCGACACAAAAGGAATCACTGTATATTTTGCCACAAAAGGAATCAATTCGTAATCTGCCACAAAAGAAAACCTTCTGTAGGGAGGGGGTGTAAATGGTGGGTCAATCGCTACTAGGATTCTATGAGAGGTGGATCCATCTCTCATCGGATTCTATTAGAGGTGGAAATATCTGGAATGGGATGGTCTTAGAGGTGGATCCATCGCTAATAGGACCCCACTAGAGGTGGATCCATCTCATATAGGATTCAATTACAGGTGAATCCATGTCTAATCGGAACCCATCATAGGTGGACCCATCTCTAATAATATTCAAGTAGAGGTGGATCCATCTGTAATAAGATGTGTTTAGAGGTGAATCCATGTGTAGCAGGATGATATTAAAAAGGTGGACCCATCTCTGTTAGGATTCCATTTGGAGCGGATCGATCTGTAATAGACTTTCAGTTGAGATGGGCCCATCTCGCATAGGATTCCATCAATTGTGGATCCAGCTGTAGTCGGATTCCATTAGAGATGGATCCATCTGTACCAGGATTCTAGTAGATGTGGATCCATCTGTAATCGGATTCCATCAGAGGTGGACCCATCTGTATCAGGATTCTGGTAGGATTGAATTGGGGGTGGACCCGTTTGTATTACGATCCCATTAGAGGTAGATCCATATGTAATAGTATTCTATTAGAGGTGGATTCATGTCAGGTAGGACCCCATCAGAGGTAGGTGGACCCATCCCTAATAGGATTCTCTCAGAGGTGGAGCCATATGTAATAGGAATATTGTAAAAGGATTCTATTAGAGGTGGGTCCATCCGTACCAGGATTCCATTCGAGGTGGATCCATCTCTGATGTGATGCCATTAGTTGTGGACCCATCTCTAATGGGATTCTATTAGAGGCGGAATCATATGTCATAAGATTATATTTAAGGTGGTTCCATCTGTAGTGGGATCTTATCAGGGGTGGATCCATTCCTAATCGGATTCTATGGAAGGTGGATCCATATGTAATAGGATTCTCTCGGAAATGGATCCATCTGTAGTACGATTCTATGAGAGGTGGGTGTCTTTTGTGATGACGATGATGATGATGACGAGCATGTGTTTCAAGATGCTGCTGACGATGGTGATGATGACGAGCATGTGTTTCAAGATGTTGCTGATGATGATGGTGATGACGAGCATGTGTTTCAATGCGCTGCTGATGACGATGGTGATGACGAGCATGTGTTTCAATATGCTGCTGATGACGATGGTGTTGACGAGCATGTGTTTCAAGATGCTGCTGATGACGATGGTGCTGACCAGCATGTGTTTCAAGATGCTGCTGATGACGATGATGATGATGATGATGACGAGTCTGTGTCTCAAGATGCTGCCCATGACGATGGTAACGACGAGCATGTGTTTCAAGATGCTGCTGATGACGATCATGATGATGAGTATGTGTTTCAAGATATTGCTGATGACGATGGTGATGACGAGCATGCGTTTCAAGATGTTGCTGATGATGATGGTGATGACGAGATGCGTTGGGAGCAATGCGTTGTCATAATGAGTTCCACAGAGCATAATCGAGTGGGAAGCACAGCCCACCAGGTTAAAGTTATCCTCTCTTTACACTTCTGCCTCCTCCTCCTCCTCCGCCTCCACCGCCGTCTCTTCCTCCTAACCCCTCTTACTTCCAGTGGGTGAGCGCCGAAGCGCGTTCCAGAGAGATTAGTAAGCCTTAATATCTCGATTCTCCGGCCTCCGGAGGCCCGAAACAAACAATATTAGCGGATTACAAATTGATTTCTTTGGCTGTTGAATTACAAAAGGGAATCCTTTGGTGGTGAACTACATATTGTTTTATTTTGTGGCAGATTACAAAAGGATTCCTTTTGTGGAGAATTACAAAAGGACTTCTTTTGTGGAGGATCACATGATGATTCTTTTTTGTGGCGGATTACAAAAGGATTCCTTTTGTGGAGAATTACAAAAGGATTCCTTTTGTGGAGGATTACAAAGGGATTCCCCTTGATGGAGGAATACAATGGGATTCCTTTTGTGGAGGATTACAAATTGATTCCTTTTGTGGAGGATTACAAAAGGATTCCCCTTGGTGGAGGAATACAATGGGATTCCTTTTGTGGAGGATTACACATTGATTTCCTTTGAGGGCTCTCCTGGAAGTGAACCAGGGGACAAAAGAAAAAATCACAAAAAAAAAATAATCAGAAAATCATTGAAAATTAGGAAAATTAAATGTTTTCAATGATTTTCCAATGTTTTGTAGCAGAAACATATAAAAACACAGCATTTTCACAATCCGAATACAAAAATGCTGTGTTTTCATATGGTTTGGGCCTCAAAACCTTGGAAATGCTGCGTTTTTTATGTGTCTGCTTCAAAACATTGGAAATCCATTGCAAACCCTGCAATTTTCATAATTTTCAATGTTTTTTTTGTTTTTTTTTCTTTTGTCCCCTGGTTCACTTCCAGGAGAGCCCTCAAACGAAATCAATTTGTAATCCTCCACAAAAGGAATCCCATTGTATTCCTCCACCAAGGGGAATCCCTTTGTAATCCTCCACAAAAGGAATCCTTTTGTAATCCTCCACAAAAGGATTCCCATTGTAATCCTCCACAAAAGGAATCCCTTTGTAATCCTCCACAAAAGGAATCCTTTTGTAATCCTCCACAAAAGGAATCCTTTTGTAATCCGCCACAAAAGGAAACAATTTGCAATTCACCATGAACAGAATTCCCCTTTAATTCACCACAAAAGAACTCAATTTAAGATCTGCTACAACAGGAATCGTTCTGCATTCCACTACTTTGAGCAATCCCTTTAAAGATGACGAAAAGCATAATCAACAGGAAAGCAAGCAAATGAGAAGTAATAGACCAAAAACCGAGGTGGTACACACACACACACACGGTTTTATTAACCTTACGGGGGGGTCCGGGGAGCCCATGCAGAAGAGAAGGGAGAGTGCATCCGGGGGAGGAGAGGGGACGAGACATGGAGGGAAATCGAGAGGAGATGACGACGTGACCATTGTCTGTCCAAGGGCCGCCCTCGACCAAAGAAGAGGAGGGAGGGTGCATCCTGGGGAGGAGAGGGGAAAAGACGTGAAGAGGCATCAGGAGGAGATGGCGACGTGACCAGTGTCTGTCCAAGCGCCGCCCTCGACCAAGGAAGAGGAAGGAGGGTGCATCCAGGGGAGAGAGGCGGAGGAGACCTCTAGGGAGATCGGGAGGAGATGACGACGTGCCCATTGTCTCTTCAAGCGCCGCACTCGACCAAGGAAGAGAAGGGAGGGTGCATCCTGGGGAGCAGAGGGGAGGAGACGCGAAGAGGCATTTAGGATGAGATGGCAACGTGGCCATTGTCTGTCAAAGCGCCGCCACTCGACAACGGGCCCATCCACGGCCAATCACAAGAGGGGAAGAGTGTGCTGCTCGACGCGTGACCAAGCAGGAAAGAGAGAGAGAGAGAGAGAAACACACACACACAAACACACACACACACAGACAGGCAGGCAGGCAGGCAGACAGAAAGACAGGCAGAAAGACAGGCAGACAGACACAGCGACAGAGAGCGAGAGAGAGAGAGAGAGGGAGAGAAAGAGAGAGCGAGGGAGGGAAGGAGGAGGAAGGGGGTCGAGGGGGGAGGGGGAGGGGGAGGGGAAGAAGAAGTTGAGGAGGGTGGGGGGGGAAATGGGGGGAAGACAGGCTAGGCACGCTCGCGCCATATCTGACACCCTACCCTACTCATCCATCCCTTCCCTTGCGCTGAGTGCTTCCTCGATCCGCCGACACGTACCATAACGGACCTGTAACTCCAAGCAAGACCCCATCGTGATATAACATCGGAAAATGAGAGCTCCGTACATCGGAGGAGAATGTGGCGGATGAGCAGGAGGATGGGCAGTGGGACAAGGAGGAGGAGTAGGAGGAGGAGGAGGAGGGGGAGGATCGCACGCCACTGAGGGGAACGGGGGGGAAGAGGTTCGACGGTTCTGGCAGGACAGACGCCGACCTGTCAGGGGCCAACGACAGGCCCCCCCCCCCTGGGCATCAACAGACCGCCTCCGCGTCCTCCAGATCGTCGTCCGGGGTACGCTCTTGCGGCTTTGGCCCCGACTCGGCCGCCCCGGACGCGTTCAGCCCAAAGGCCTGGAGGACATCAGCCAAGCACAAAACTGCACGCCGACCTGTCAGGGGCCAACGACAGGCCCCCCCCCCCTGGGCATCAACAGACCGCCTCCGCGTCCTCCAGATCGTCGTCCGGGGTACGCTCTTGCGGCTTTGGCCCCGACTCGGCCGCCCCGGACGCGTTCAGCCCAAAGGCCTGGAGGACATCAGCCAAGCACAAAACTGCATCGCGGCCCGCTTCGGGCCTTGAAAGACAACTTCCTCTCTGCTGGGCCTTCTCGGGCCCCTCCTTTCCCCCGGCCAACTCCCGCACCCAGGCCCCAGGAGTTCTCCAAGGGCCCAGCTTGAGAGGCCTGTTGGGGCGCTTCCCTCTGAAGACCACCCTCGAATTCTTCCTGCCAGGGTCTACAAAGGCATGCTGGGAGCCTTCGCATCCCCGTCTGAGGCCCAGAGGTCCCGCAGACACCGTGGCGCAGGCCCCACAAGTCGAGCAACAGAAGGATCGGTGGCTGACCTTCGGTCGTGATCGAGAACTCCAGCAGGGCGTGTCCTCATATGAACGCAGGGGACTGCTGGGCGTCGAACGCTTGCGCCACCAGCTCTGGCGCCAGGGGCTGTCGGGGATGGCGCGAGGGCGAAGGGTCCTGGGTAGGGGGAGGGGGGCAGGCAGGAGCAACGGCAACGGCGAACCGAACCTTCCCCTCCTCACCTGACCTCCTCCTGGCCTCAGCAAGCGCCCCCTCTATCTCCGACCGCCCTTCCAGGGAGATCATCGTGGGCCCCTGGGCCCCTACATTGTCCCACTGGCCCTCGTCGGAACAATGGGTCTCTGCCCTGCTAATGAACTGGAGTAGCAGACGCGAAACATGGAACATACCTCTGGCCATCATGACCACATTGTTCGGGCGCATGCACAGCTCAGCCCCCGCCTTCGCGAGTCCATCGGCTAGGTCGTTGCCCTCCCTCTCGACAAGGCTGACCCGTCCATCTCGAACGTCAACCATGGAGGCGTGGGCCGCCACCCTGCAGAAATCCACCAGCTCAGGCCTTACTTCTCGAAACGCCTTCCTCCACAAGTGGGCGCTGGTGTTGCCAGGCCGCTGCGCATATCTCGCATCCCAACAGCACTGAGTCCCCCATGCAACCGGAATATATCGCATGTCTGCCTGCTAGATGCTTCAGGGCCATGAGCACAACGTAATCCCCCCCCGGCCCGAGCTACTTGGTCGGGGCCCGAATGCGGGGAAACCGCTCCGTACCACCCCGCTAAGGATCGGCACTCATGATCATAGACGGCCACTCCCCAAACAGCATCCCGAAAAGACGGGAAAATGCCCGTCGATCCCTGAGCCGCCGCAAAAGACATGGCCCCCATCCAAAGCCATGGGCGGAGCAACCCGTTAAACCTTGAACTCCCACTCTGGGTTCCCCCTGGGGCGGGAGAAGGCTCGGCGCGGGCCAGGCAGGAGCCCTAGAGAAAAACGCTCTTGCAAATGCACGGGCCCAGTTTGCAAGCGCCCAACCGAGACTACCAGGCCCTGCGGGAGGAAGTCCCCCCACCCTATGGTCGGCGGGCTGGGCGCCAGAAGTGGCGATGGAACAGGGTGCCTTTTGCATCCCCACAAATGAGGCACTGCGCTGGCAACTGAGTGTCATGCTTGTTCGGCCTCGCCTGGCGCCAATGCGAGCCAATGACTGGGCCACAGAGGACGCTTTGCTCCCAGATCCCCCGCCGCCCGTCCGACACTCCAGCTTCCTTCTCGGGCGAGGCCTTCCACCTGCGGTGTACAAGTTCATTGAGAGGTCGCCAATGCATGTCGCCTGACCATCCTTTGCCTCGGTCAATGTTGGCCAAACCTTCGTGGTCAGAGACGTCTGGCTGCGAGCTTCGCTCTCCTAGCCAGCATCGCTGGGGGCACCTGGCGAAGGTCCTATACCTCACCCGCGGCCTCACGCAAGGTCCACGGGCCGTCGAAAACGAGCCCAACTCGCACACGAGCGAAGAGAAGGGCCGCAAGTGGGTCTCGCACGCGCGCCCACGGCCGAGGCAGCAGGAACGCCTCCTTGCCGCAGTCAAAAAGCGACCGCAGCACCACAGGCGCCAGACGCTGATCCTTCAGAATCCGGCTGTAAGTGCGGAGGGCGTCAGCCGTGATGATGACCAACAGATCTCTGATCCAGCCTCCTCGAGCACGCGTGGAGGCCGATGCAAGGGGGCACCCTTTCGCCCCCCCCCCCCCCCTTTCCGCCCTGGGCGCAGCCGGGGGAAGCCGCTTCAGTTTGCCATTGGGGGGGCCCCGAATGTTGGCCCCCCAGAAGGCCTTCGATGCGATCCCAGCCCTAAAGATCGACCCACACTGGGCCCCTGCATTCCGCAGCGAGAGGACCTTGGCAACCTTTTGCTGGGCCTCGCACAAGCACTCGTGCTGGGTGCTGACCCTCCGTCTAGCGCCGCCCGCGGCGTCGCCTCCTAGACCCCTGTGGACCTGGGCTCGCGCCGGCGGGGGCAAGCTGCGCAGCCTGGCTACTTTGTCCGCCAGGGCTGTCGAGGATGCCAGCGGGCCTACTTTGTTCTTGGCAACTGGAAGCCCCATTTGCGAACGAGAAGACGCGACCA
>CAUYUJ010012286.1:12500-17722 GCA_963575745.1 Prorocentrum cordatum | reverse complement strand
AGTAGTAGTAGTAGTAGTAGTAGTAGTAGTAGTAGTAGTAGTAGTAGTAGTAGTAAGGTAGTAGTAGTAGTAGTAGTAGTAGTAGTAGTAGTAGTAGTAGTAGTAGTGGCGGTAGTAGTAGTAGTAGTAATAGTAGTAGTGGTAGTTGTAGTAGTAGTAGTAGTAGTAGTAGTAGTAGTAGTAGTAGTAGCAGCAGTAGTAGTAGTAGTAGTAGTAGTAAATATGGTAGTGGTCGTCGGAATCTGCGCTGTCCTCGTCGGAGTCGTGGTAGCAGACCGACTCTGCGTCGGAATCGTCGTCGGCATCATTGGAGTCGTCGTCGCAACCGTCCTCGTCGAAATCATTTTCTGAATTATAGGCGTCGCTGTCGGAATCGAGGGAGTTGTCGTCGGAGTCGTCGCCGTCGTCGTCGTCGTCGTCAGCGTCGGAGTCGCCGTCAAAATCGTCGTCGGAGTCGTCAGTGTCGTCGTCGTCGTCGTCATGGTCGTCGTCATTGGAATCGTCGTTGTCGTCCTCAGCGTCGGAGTCGCCATTAGAATCGTCGTCGTCGACAGCGTCGTCGTCGTCAGCGTCGTCGTGATCGTCGTCATCGGAATCGTCGTCGTGCTCCTCCTCCTCCTCCTCCTCCTCCCCTTCCGAGTGCCACAGCGTCCCTGTGAGCACAACAACATGCCTCTGAACACCACAGTAGCCTGCGAGCGCCACAAAACGTCCGCGGTCGCCACCGGACGACCGCCGCAACGTGACTGGGGGGGGGGGGGCGGGGCCAGTCGCGCGCGTGATCGCCGGGGGCTTCTCCGAACGGGCTCCTCCTCCTCCCAGACTCTCCTCCTCGCCGACTCCTCCTCGCCGACCCTCCTTCTAGACTCCACTGCTGGGGAAACCAAGAAAACAGATACCGCTACTCCCCGGACCTATCCCGGGGTGCGTTCTGACCAGGATTTCGAGGAGAATCCAGCGATGGCGACGAGGGCCTCCCAGGAGGCCCCAAAAAGGGGAAACGAGGCAAGGGTAGAGGTATGGGTACCTTTTCCTCCTCTGAGCTGTGACCCTCCTAACAGGACACTTGGGATCGTGATTTCAATGACTTTCCCTTCCCCCCCGCCCGTCCGTCCGCCTCGTCGAGGCCGTCGACGACGAACGCCAGCCGCCGGCTCGGCTGCTCCAGCGTCCTGCAGAGCCTGGAGGGGCAGACACGGAGGAGGAGTGAGGAGGAGGAGGAGGAGGAGGAGGAGGAGGAAGAGGAGGAGGAGGAGTGAGGAGGAGGAGTGAGGACGAGGAGGAGGAGGAGGAGGAGGAGGAGGAGGGGAGGAGGAGGAGGAGGAGGAGTGAGGAGGAGAGAGGAGGAGGAGGAGGAGGAGGAGGAGGAGGAGGAGGAGGGGACCATGACCAAGACTGAGCGCGGAAGCTTCATCAGGAGACGAAGAATGACACAGACATACAAACCCGGAGGTCCGCGCGGATTTCTCCGATCCGCGCTGGACGCCCCTGGCGGCGCCTCTGGCGCCGCCCCCTGGCGCGCTCCGCGCGCCCAGGGAGGGAGGTCCAGCGCCGATCCGAGAAATCCGCGCGGACCTCCGATTAGTATGTTTATGTCGTTATTCGTTCCCATATTCATGCTGATCTTGGTCACCGCCCATCATAACCAGCATCATGTCGTGGATCATCCTCGCGGATCGGCGACGGCCGACATGGATCATGACCACGATCGCATCGACAGGATCCCGCGACACTTGTGGAGTCCCAAAACCTGGATAGCAGGGCGCCAGAAACAGAAAGGCGTGGAGACGGGCGTGCGAAGGCCCCTCGCAGGAGCTCGAGAAGCTTCTGGAAGAGACTTCCGAAGGGGCTTCTGGAGAGGTGCCGGGCAAACGCCTAGAAAAAGCCTGCCAGAACGCGCTGCCGGTTCAAGCAAGTTGTGCCCGAGGTGTCCTGCCGGAAGCCGGAACGAGCTCTCGGGCTGCCCTGTGGTGCCGGGCCTCGAACTCTAAAACCCTACAGCTCTCCAAGGAGCTACCCGGGAATCTTGGTCATTAGAGACCTCCTAGATCGGGTCGGAGTAGATGTGGTCGGAGGATCGCGCCGCATCGCCGATACATCGGCGATGCATCGGCGATGCATCGGCGATGCATCGGCGATGCATCGTCGACGTGGGCGATGCATCAGCGACGTCGACGTGAAGCAAATCGGACTGCACATCGAGCCACGTCGGCGATGCATCGGCGGTGCGGTGCGATCCTCCGACCCCATCTACTCCGACCCCATCTAGAAGGCCTAGAGTCATGGTCCCCGTGTTTCTTCCCTCGAGAGCCGCAGCAGCTGCCCGAAGGCCCTGCTCGCGTCCGGCAGCTCCGTGATCCGGAGCACCTCGGCGGCGCGGGCCAGCGACCTCCGCCGGGCGCGGCCGCGTCGAAACCGCTGGGGCGGCCGAGTCGACGACGGGCGTCCAAACGGCCCACGGCAACGACGACGACGACGACAACACCGACGTCGACGACGACGCCGACGCCGACGCAGACACCAATGCCGACGCCGACGCCGACGCCGCCGCCGACGCCGATGCAAACGCCGACGCCGACGACGGCGACGATGACGACGATGACGACGCCGTTGACGCGCCGACGCCGCCACCGACGCCGACAACAACAACGACGACGACGACGACGACGACGACGACTACGACGACGCCGCCGCCGACGACGACGCCATCGACGACGACGACGCTGGCGCCGACGCCGACGACCACCACGCCGACGCCGACGCCGACGCTGACGCCGACACCGACGCCGACGCAGATGCCGACGACGCCGACGCCGACGCAGACGCCGACGACGACGCCGACGCCGACGCAGACGCCGACGCCGACGCCGACGCCGACGCCGGCGACGCCGCCGACTCCGACCATGACGCCGACGACAACGACGACGAGGACGACGACGCAGTCGCCGACGCCGCCGCCGCCGACGCCGCCACCGACGACGCCGACGACGACGCCGACGACGACGACGCAAACGCCGACGCCGAAGCCGACGCTGGCGCCGACGCCGACGCCGACGACGACGACGCCGACGACGACGACGACAACGACGAAGACGACGCCGACGCCGACGCCGACGCCGACGATGCCGACGCCGACGCCGACGCCGACGCCAACGCAGACGACGACGACGACGACGACGACGACGACGACGACGACCTCGCCGACGACGGGGACGGCGACGGCGACGGCGGCAGCGGCGGCGACTGCCACTGCCAGCCTTCGGGCCGGAGGGCCGGGGCAAAGGGTGAAGGGCAAAGGAGCCACTCTCGCAGTCAGCACCCCCAACAGGCGAAGCCGTCTGGAGAGCGCGCCTGCGGGTGAGCGCGCCTGCGCGCCCAGGGCCGCTCCCCAGTACGCCGCCTGAGGTCTTTGTCTGACCCTGAGGTGATGGGGGTCGGGGAGGTCTCTGTCCGACCCTGAGGGAAACGCAGCGGCCCCGTGGGGCCAGCCTGGAGGGGGAGGGGGAGGAGGAGCAGGAGGAGGAGGAGGAGGAGGACGAGGAGGATGAGGAGGAGGAGCAGGAGGACGAGGAGGAGGAGGAGGAGGAGGAGGAGGAGCAGGAGTAGGAGGAGGAGGAGGAGGAGGCTGAGGGAGGCATACTAGGATGGGATGAGGATGAGGAGGATGAGGATGAGGGGGAGGAGGCGGAGGAGGAGGAGAAGGAGGCTGAGGAGGCAACCTAGGATGAGGATGAGGATGAGGATGAGGATGGGATGACGATGAGGAGGAGGAGGCGGAGGAGGAGGAGGGAGGAGGACGAGGAGGAGGAGAAAGAGAGGAGGAGGAGGACGAGTGAGGAGGAGGAGGAGGAGGAGGCGGAGAGAGGAGGACGAGGAGGGGGGAAGGAGGAGAAAGAGGGGGAGGAGGAGGAGGTGGAGGAGGAGAGGGGAGGAGGAGGAGGAGGAGGAGGAGGAGGAGGAGGAGGAGGAGGAGGAGGAGGAGGAGGAGGGGAGGAGGAGGGGGAGGAGGAGGAGGAGGAGGAGGAGGAGGAGGAGGAGAGGAGGAGGAGGGGAGGACGAGGAGGAGAAGGAGGAGGAGGAGTGAAAGGGGAAGGTGGACGATGAAGGAGGAGGAGGAGGAGGAGGAGGAGGAGGAGGAGGAGGAGGAGGGAGGAGGAGGAGGAGGAGGAGGGGGCGGCCTCGGAGCACTGCGGGGGACCTCAGGGGGCCTCGAGGCACCCAGGGGAGGCGCAGGCTGCCCTGGCCCACTGGCCCCGTGGCCTCTCTGGTGGCCGGGGGGGGCGCAGGAGCTGCGTCGCACAAGGACACACTAGTGCTGTGTGTCCTTCTCGGAGGCGCGCGTCCGACCCGAACATACACTACAACCATCTTGCAGTGGACCGTTTCCCGAGCAGCACGGCCAGAAAGCACCCCCAACGGAGCATGTACAACAAGAGTTCTCGGAACGCGCGCGTCGCCCCCGTGGTGGCGACGCACGCATCGTATTAGCATGGTTGGGTGACGCCGAGGAGAGCAAACAGCCGAGCTTGCCCCCATCCAGCGCGCAACTCGTTCGGCGCACGTTTCGGCCGCAACCGCCCACAGAAAGACAAATACTCCGCGCTCCGTCCGCCGACAGCCCCAGACGACCCCCCGTCGCGGGCAAACACCGCGTGCAGAATGCGCCACACACCCTGGCACAGTGTGCCGACGTCGAGGGAGGCAGTGCGAGGTTGACGCCCCGTCGGGAAGGAGGGGGGGGAGGCTGAGGAGGCATACCTAGGATGAGGATGACGATGAGGATGGGGATGAGGAGGAGGAAGAGGAGGAGGAGGAGGAGGAGGAGGAGGAGGAGGAGGAGGAGGAGGAGGGGAGAAGGGGGCGGAGGAGGGAGAGGAGAGGAGGAGGAGGAGGAGGAGGAGGAGGAGGAAAGGAGGAGGAGGGAGGAGGAGGAGGAGGAGGAGGAGGAGGAGGAGGAGGGGGAGGGTTGGGGCTGGAGGTTATCCGTCACCGTGGCGCGAGGCACGAAGTGTCGAGGCGAAGCCAGGACGAGCATAACATCGGGCGAGGACCAATCGAGAGTCTCGGAGGTCCAACGGCTCTGGAGGATGTCACGGGCGCCGCAGCCTTCTCAGAGCGTTCTGGGGAACGCTCTGAGAGCGTTCCGGAACGGAATTATCCTCGTCGCAGCCCCGCCCGAGGAGCGGAGTGGCCTCAAACCCTATCTGTCTCTCTGCACCGGG
>CAUYUJ010012286.1:0-7500 GCA_963575745.1 Prorocentrum cordatum | reverse complement strand
CTCCAGCGGCCACAGCCACGCCCACCACGACCAGCCCGCCACCAGCTCGACCACCCCGTCCGTCCCCGGCGCCCCTTTCCCCCCCCCCTTCCCCTGCTGGGCCGCCCCTGCCACTGCGCTGGCTCCTCCCCTTCTTTTTGTCCCCTCTCTCCCTCTTCCTCCCCTCTCTTCTCCTCTTCCCCTCTTCCTCCCCTCCTCTTCCTCCCCTTCTTTTGTCCCCTCTCTTCCTTCCCTTCTTTTTGTCCCCTCTCTTCTCCCTCTCCTCCCGTGCTCCTTGCCTCAATTGGGGACGCGCGCGCGCCTAACGGTGGGGCCTGGTGGCGCACACACCACGGCCGCTCCCCCAGCTCCTGCGCCTTCCGGTCCCTTCCTACTTCCTCCTTCCTCCCCTCCTCGCCATTTGTGCCATTTTTGAGGGGGAGGGTGTGCCTTGTTGCGGGTGCCTTGGTGGAATGTCGCCCTCTACCTTGGCACCGAGAAAGAATACCTGGACAGGCACACCCCTCTATTTTTGCATGGACTTTCGGCGACACGCCTGGCCCCGGTTACCTGACATTAGCCCTAAAGGTGGACAAGTGCCGGGGCCGCGGGTTCAAGCAGGAGGAGAAGGAGGAGGAGGAGGACGAGGAGGAGGAGGAGGAGGAGGAGGAGGAGGAGGAGGAGGACGGAGAGTGAGAGAGAGAGAGGAAAAGGAGGTGGAGGAGGAGGAGGGGGAGGAGGAGGAGGCGGAGAAGGAGTAGGAGGAGGAGGCGGCGGAGGAGGAGGACCAGAGCAAACCCAAGACTCATCAACGACATTGCAATGAACCCTCCCTCCAAGTTCGCTCTCACAGGCCCACACAAGGATTCATTTTCGCTGAAGGAAATACCCCTTGGAACCGTTGGAGGGAAACCGTCTGAAAATCCAGAACTGCACCAGAACACCATTCCTGGGACTCCAATGCTGCGAATCACCGTAACTGTTGCGTCTTTATCTTAACGGTTCGAAGTCGTGCCAGAACGCAATTCCTGGGATTTCAAGACCGCGAATCAACCTGACACTTCCGCCCTGACATTCATGCACCGTGCCAAAACACCGACTCTGGGGCGTCAACAATAATAATCCTTGAAACGGTTGCAAACTCTTCTGCGAACTCTTAAGACACATGTCCGCGGCGCTAGGGCGAGAACCACATTTTGAAAAGGAGCAGCTTTGCATCCATGACAATTTCTACAAACTTTTAAACCGAATGTGCGATGTTCTAAAGCCCTCCATCTGTGAAGTGTGTGCAAACCTTAAATCGAATGCACGCGGCGCTAAAGCGATATTCAACTATTGAAAACGACCCACCCTCAATCCGTGGAACTCTTGCATATTTTTAGGACGAATGCACGCGGCGCTACTGCGAGAACAGCATCTTGAAAACCACCCGCCCTCCATCCGTCCAAGCGTTGCAAATTCTAAGCTTCAGGATGATGAATGGTGAGGAAGTCTCAAGCGAAACGCCCGGCCCGCCCTGTCGACAGGCCTCGGGGTGCGACAGGGAGGATATGAATGGAGGAGGAGGAGGAGGAGGTTTGAGGAGGAGGAGGAGGAGGAGGAGGAGGAGGAGGAGGAGGAGGGGGAGGAGGAGGAGGAGGGGGACGAGGAGGAGGGGGAAGGGAGGAGGAGGAGGGGCAGGAGCTGCCGCAAGTGGAGGCCTCCCGCTGGCGTATCAGCGCGGCGTCCATCGTGTAGACGCTCTCCGCCCGCCGGATCCACGCGTCCGTCGAGCTGCGATTCAGGTAGTAGACGGGCTGGCGCCCCGGCGTCTGCTCGGCGACGACGACCAGCACCCACAGGCTCCCCTCGGGCTCCCCGACGACGGGCGCGAACCAGTGGCTCACCGCGCCCACCTCCCAGGCGGGGCGGCGGAGGAGGGCGAAGGCGAGGGCGGCCAGAGCGCCTTCTCCGCACCGGCAAGGAGGAGCGATGCACGAGCCGTCGATCGATGGGCAAGGGTGAAGGGGCCCTGGGACACACAAATAAACACACACACACACACACACACACACACACACACACACACACACTCAAATAACAGGACTCCCCGCATCTTCGCATATTTTCTGGGGTCTTTGTCTCCCCCCCCCCACTTCCCACACTTCCCCCTCATTGTCCTGGGGGCCAGCGATGAACTGTGCCTGTGTGAGTTTCTCCCCTCCCGAAAAAGGAGCGATGCACGAGCCGTCAGGCCGCCTTGGGCCCGCGTGGGGGCCCGGAGCATGCCGCCCAGGGAGGCCCCCGGCGGCCCGGCGGGACTCCCGGACTTCCAGATCCTGGGGCGCTCCCGTTTGGAGTCCCGAAACGGTGCGGCGCCAGACCGTGCGGTGACCTCGACATCCCCCAAGACCTCACCGCACGGTCCGTCACCGCACGGTCTTGGGACCCTGGAGGCCCCTGTCGCCCGAGGCGTCCCCTTCTGACTTTCGACGACCCACGGGCAAGGCGCTGGGCTGACGGCCCCCCCGCGGTCGGGCACTCCTGCTTGGCGTGCAGCGGCGGCGGCGGCCCCGGCGACACGCTGCCCCTCGCGGGCGGGCAGCACCGCGCTCCGGCCCGCGGGGCGGGGGGCAGGGAACCGCTCGGGTTAAGTCGGGCCTGTCCCCCTACAAAGGGATTTTGGCGAAAAATAAAAGATACTCGAAACATATTTTAAAATGGTCCAAAAATGCTTTAAAATAGTCCCCAGGCTATTTTTTGACTATCCCTCTGTAGGGGGACACGCCCGACTTAACCCTCGGCACTTGGGACGCTGGGGAATAATATCTCTCAAATGAAAAATGTGTGCGCTCCTCGATTTGTGCGTGTCATCCTTTCGCAGGGGCCATGTTCATCTTCTCTGCTGCATCGTTCCAACTTCAACGGGTGATCCCCGAAGGGGATCCAACGTGGAACGCTCGGGAATGGGAAACTGGATAGCGTGTCGCACCGCTGCGTGGTGGGCCAGAACTGGCGGAGCGGCGCGCCAAAGGCCAAGCTCCTGACCGCAGGCATCAACACGCGTACGTTCGTACTGCTCCCGCCCGTCGAGCCTCAACTTGCGGGTCCAGCGACTGGGTCGCGGCGTCGATCGCCTTCACGCAGGCCGCCCGCTGCCGCTCGGTCAGGCAGCAGCCGGAGACCCTACCAGAGTCCTCCACGCCAAACAGGATGGCGCCACCGCTGGTGTTCAAGAAAGCACTCAAATAGCGGGCAACCTTTCCGGTAACCACGCTGATCGCAAAATGACCCTGGTCGCCACTTTGGCGGTCCATGCACGACTTGAATTCTATTGTCGAAGTCTCCCCGCCGGGGAGGGCTTCGTCCAGCACGTAGCCCGTCTTCACCACGCGCGGATCCAGCCCTAGTCGCGCCACCGAGTCGGCCGCAGCGCTAACTGGCGAGTCCCCCGCCGCCCGCTTCGTGGCGGGGGGCGCAGCTGGAGGCCAAGGGTTGTCCAGCAGCGGCCCCGCTGCGCGCACGGGGCTTCGGCGGATACCGAAGACGTCCACATTCGTTCCCTCTGCCGACGCGTCCAGCAGAGTGAGGCTGCCCGCGCGCATGCGGTTCACTCACGGCGCGAGCTCCCGCTTTCGCGGCGGGCTCCTGCGGCACCGCTGTCCGGCAGCGCACGGGGCAGCTTCGCCATGCACCCCACAAAAAAACACTCGGCCTTGCTGCAGCCTGGGCCAAAGGCTGCAAGCAGCATCCGGGAACATGGCGCAGTCAGTTCCCTGAAGCCTGGGGACTGACTGAGACGGGGGCATTGGATAAGGAACCCTTGAATGAGGAAGCCAGGGTCTGGAAGCCAGTGGACCTCCAATCGTGGATCGGCCATGGATATCACCGCCGCCCCCGTTGGACAAGGAACTCCCCCAGGGTCTACAGTTATGTCGGGCCTGTCCCCCTACAAGGGGATTTGGACGAAAAATAAGAAATACTCAGAAAATGCTCAATTTTCTTCCCAACCGCAAACGCCCACCAACTACCACAGCTCCGGCTTCGTATTGAGTCCGCATCCCCTCAAGGGGGCTTTGACGGCACCCATCGCAAAGCTCAGAAGCGCGACGACACGCAACGAACATGTCACGAAATTCGGCCCGCAAATGAAAAAGAGCGCAGGGAGGAGGAGGAGGAGGAGGAGGAGGAGGAGGAGGAGGAGGAGGAGGAGGAGGAGGAGGAAGCAGAAGAGTGCGTATCATTAGAAAATGCTCCAAAATGGTCTGAAAATGCTCAACAAATAGTCCCCAGAGTACTTTTTGACTATGTTTGGATCTTCCCCCCGCAGAGGGACAGGCCCGACACGCTCCTTGTAACGAACGCCCCCGCCGTGGCGCGAGGGCTCGGACGCGCTCCGCTCCTTGTAACGAGCGCCCCCGCCGTGGCGCGAGGGCTCGGACGCGCTCCGCAGCCGCCTCGTGGCCGCCTCGTGCCAAAGGGGGCCCGGGACACACAAAGAAATACACACAAATCGCAGGACTCCCCATATTTTCCTATAGCTTCCGGGGCTTCCCATAGTTTCCTGCATTTTCCCCATCACAGGATTCCCCATCTGTTCCTGTATGTTCTGGGCCCTTGTCTTCCTTCCCCCGCTTCCCACATATTTTCCCCTATTTTCCTGGGGCATCGGCGATGAATTCTGTCTGTGTGTTTTTCCTCATCTAGGCTCTGCCCAGAAGGGTTCTTACTGTTAGGCTTAAAGGGCCGGGCAGTGGAACCCGCCCCGGGCGGTTCCCCCGGCATCCGCCCCGCGGTTCCCCCAGTGACGTTCCCTTAGCTTCGCGTTGCTTATCTCATCTTAGCTTATCTTATTTCATCTTGGCTTAACTTCACCTTAGCTTAGCTTAGCTTAGCTTCATATAAGTGTTTGATGTTGCTTTCCTCGATCCTCCAACTCCTAGGTAGGGTCGCACTGGGATGATTTTCCCTCCTGATCGTGGCCTCGCTGGCGGGGCTGCTCTGCCGTTCTCGGCCGGCCGCCGCCCGTGGCCGCCCCCGTGACCGCCTTTGTGCGCTGCCCGGCGCAAGCGCCCGTCGCTGTTCCTGCTCCTCGGCGACCTTAGACCCCAGACCCCCTCGCGTCGCGAAAAAAACACGACGGAAAGTTTTTCGCTATTTTCGCCCTCTGGAGGTCCTCACCGGGCCTCGGGACCGTGAAAAAACAACTCAGAATGGAAAACTGGTCCCGGGGAAGGGGTCCAGACTTCTGGGGGTCGACGTTGTGAAAAAATCACGACGTTGGGGGTCTGGGACTCGGGTCGGGCCTGTCTCCCTCCAGGGGAATTTTGGACGACAAAAAAGACATATTCAAATATGCTCAAAAGATGCCCCCAAATACTCAAAGAATAGTCCCCAGACGATTTGTTGTACTACTTGTGTATGTTCCCCCCGTAGTCGGGCATGTCCTCCTGCAGGCGAATTTTGGACGACGCATAAAACATGGTCAACACATACTCAAACATAGCCCAAAAAATGGTCGAAGCATCGTCCCCGCATCATTGTTTGACGATTTTGGGACATCCCCCCTTGTAGAGGGACACGCCCGACTTCATCTTAGACCCGACGACCCCCCCCACCCGAGGCCAGGGTCAACCACCCCACCGCTGGGGGTAGTGCTGACATGGCAACTCTCCACGATCGCCCAACCAGTCAATCAAACACCAAACAAGAAACAACAACAAGATATCCCAGGCGGTCCCGGTACCGACCCCCCCCCGTCCCTGTCCTGTCCGGGAATACAATACTGTGCACACGCGCTGAAATAAGGCATGTGTTTTGCAACAACCCTTTGCAACAGGTGGGTGCGATCCAGGGTGCATGCACGCGGCGCCGCGCGCAGGGGAAATCATGAAGAGATGGTGTTCGAACAAATTCAGGAAAGTGCTAGCCAACAACTGCCAATAACCGGTTGCCTTACAACAAGAAATTGGCAGATTTCTGCGTGCGTGCACCCGCTGAAATCATAACAGAACTACCCGTGATTAGCAACTCTCTATACTGGAAGGATGCGGGACACACGCGAGCGCATGTAACAAACGTCCAAGGATCATTGCATTGCACACTGGCCAACTGTCAGATAGCAAAAAAGGCGGCTCGCAGGCGTCTCCGCGCACGCACATCGGAACCAGTCGGCAACCATTGGCTAGCCAAACATTTCAACAGAGGTCTTGAACACACATACGGGACCCAAATTGATTTTCAATGGCTTGCGCTGGTTAGGCTATTCTACGCGCGCGCGCAGGCCCCCATCATCCTCATTAGCACCAACTTGTTCTGTCGCCGCCAGCATCATCGTTGCAGTCACCGTTATCGCTATCATCATCACCGTCGTCGTCGTCACCACCGCCACCGCTGCTACCATCGTCACCGTCAATGCCGTCGCCCTAGTCGCATGTCTGCGCGCGCGCTTCCTTATCATCCTCACCAACAGCATCGTCATCACAACCGCCAGCGTCACCATTGCCGCCGTAACCATCATCACCATAAGCTTCATTACCATCGCCATCGCCGTCGTCGTCGACATTGTCCCGAACCGTCGTCATCAACATCGTCATCGTCATCGTCGCTGTCGTCACCCAGTTGGGTTCTGCCAGCAAATAGCGGGTGGGCAGGTGGCATGTTGGGACGGTGATCCGGCACACATGCGATCACACTTCCTTGCAAGACATGGACTGCGCCGCAAGGGCAGAACGAGCGACGGCAGAAGCATACACGTTCGGAGGTCCGCGCGGATTCGCTGGATCGCGGCTGGGCCCCCTCCTCTGGTGCGCGGAGCGCGCCACGGGCGGCGCCAGAGGCGCCGCCAAAGGGGCCCCAGCGCCGATCCAAGAACTCCGCACGGATCTCCGAGAGTTTGCGTTTGTGCCAAACTGCTTCTCTGCAAACGAGTGCGCAGATCGCACTACATAGCTCGCACCACACAGGGCGCGCGACGCCCTGCGGCAGAACAGCCAATCGTCCCATCGGCCAGCGCCCGGAGGCCTCCTGACGAGCCCTCACGCGGTCCGCTGGAGCACGCGGCCGACGATTGTCGACCCAGTCGCCCTTCTGCGGCGGTGGCGGAGGCTGGAGGGGCACACATTTTCTGGTCGGCGGCCACGTGCATCCAAGCAGCGGTAGCAGAAGAAGATCAAGTTCCATAAACAGAACGTTTGGCGCTCCGCGCGCATGTCTCGGATCCGCGCTGGATCCCCCTCCCTGGCGCGCGGAGCACGCCAGGGGCGGCGCCGGAGGCGCCGCGGGGGGGGCCCGGCACGGATGCAAGAAATCCGCCAGGAGCGCCAAAAGTTTATGTTTATGGCGTTTTTTCTTCGTCGAGGTCCAGTGGGGGCCCGACCACAAGAAACCTGCCACAAGAAACCCATCCCTGAGACCCAGGACGTCCGTCGACTCTCGGTGTGGGAGCGGCGCGACCTCCATGGCAAGACCACCGAAGCCCAGGAAACCCAGGGCACCCTGGAGGAGAGCAGGGTGCTTCTGGTCCCAGACCCCCGACGTCAT
>CAUYUJ010012285.1:10000-17727 GCA_963575745.1 Prorocentrum cordatum | reverse complement strand
AAAGAGAGCAGCAGATGACTCCACAGGGGGGTCTGGGCGGGTGCCGGACAGGGTGCCGCAGAAGTCGTTTTAAGCCAACAGTCACACAATTCGTGCTCTTCGACCTCCCAGAACTCCATTCCCGGGCCACATTCTGAATGCCCGGAGCCAACTGTAGGCCACTTCGTGCTCTTCGACTTCCCAGAACTCCATTCCCGGGCCACATTTTGAATGCCCGGAGCAAACTGTAGGCCACTTCGTGGTCTTCGACTTCCCAGAACTCCATTCCTGGGCATGATTTTGAATGCCCGGAGCCAACTGTAGGCCACTTCGTGTTCTTCGAGTTCCCAGAACTCCATTCCTGGGCATGATTTTGAATGCCCGGAGACAACTGTAGGCCACTTCGTGGTCTTCGAGTTCCCAGAACTCCATTCCTGGGCATGATTTTTAATGCCCGGAGCCAACTGTAGGCCACTTCGTGTTCTTCGAGTTCCCAGAACTCCATTCCCGGGCCACATTTTGAATGCTGAGGCAGGCTGAGGCTGAGGCTGAGGCAGGCTGATGCTGAGGCAGGCTGAGGCTGAGGATGAGGCTGATGCAGGCTGAGGCTGAGGCAGCCTGAGGCTGACGCCGAGGCTGAAGGCAGACTGAGGCTGAGGCTGAAGCAGGCTGAGGCTGAGGCTGAGGCAGGCTGAGGCTGAGGCAGGCTGAGGCTGAGGCTGAGGCAGGCTGAGGCTGAGGCTGTGTCTGTGACTGCCGTTGCCACTGCGACCGTCATCGCGAATGCGACTACGACTGCGAGAACAGCACAATTCTACAACTGGATTCTCATCTGAATCTTAAGGGGAATGCTTCCAGATATGCTCCTACACATCGCTGTTAGGTTGCTTTGCCGGGATAATTAGATGTCATTTGTGTTTGGGGGCGGGACCCGCCGCATGGGACCGAAACGGCCCCGCAGGACGGCGCCGCGAACCTGCCGGAGCACATCTCGGGGCCCGCCGAGGCAGGCGGCTCTACTTGCCGGCGTCCCTGCACTCCTCGAGGCACGTGACGTACTTCTTGCCCTCCTCGTGGCACTTGTCGACGCACTGCGCGGCGCAGTACGGGCAGTCCAGGCCGGAGGCGCGGAAGCCCTCCTGGATGAGCACAAGGAAGCCGCTGTTCTTCGACTGCATGCTCTTCATGGAGTTCTCCAGCGCCGCCCTGGCTCGCTCCAGGCCCTGCATGTCGCCGTGCTCCACGGCGCTGATGGCGGCCTTCATGGCGCTGATGTCCTGGTGCTGAATAGCCATCATCTTCTGGAACTTGCGGTCCTCCTTCTTCTCGATGGCGTGCACTATCTTCGCGGAGCGGTTGTCCTTGGTCTTCTCCAGCGCCTTCACCCTCTTCGTGGCGTTGGCGTGAGCCTCCTTCACACGACAAGGCAACGGCATCAGCATAAACTTCCGTAGGTCCGCGTGGCATTCTTGGAACGGCGCTGGACGAGGAGGAGCAGGAGGAGGAGGAGGAGGACGAGGAGGATAAGGAGGAGGAGGAGGAAGAGGAGGAGGAGGAGGAGAAGGAGGTGGAGGGGGAGGAGGAGGAGGAGGAGGAGGAGGAGGAGGAGAGGAGGAGGAGGAGGAGGAAGTAGGAGTCGGGAGGAGGAGAGAAAGAGGAGGAGGGAGGAGGAGGAGGAGGCGGAGCAGGAGGAGGAGGAGGCGGAGGCGGAGAGGAGGAAGAGGGAGGAGGAGGAGGAGGAGGAGGGGAGGGAGGAGGAGGAGGAGGAGGAGGAGGAGGCGGAGGAGGAGGAGGAGGAGGAGAGGGTGGAGGGGAAGAGGAGGAGGAAGAGGAAGAGGAGGAGGAGGAGGAGGAGGAGGAGGAGGGGAGGAGGAGGAGGAGGAGAAGGAAGGAGGAGGAGGGAGGAGGAGGAGGAGGAGAGGGAGGAGGAGGAGGAGGAGGAGGTAGGAGTGAGGAGGAGGACGAGGAGGGGAGGAGGACGGAGGAGGAGGAGGAGAGGAGGAGGGGGAGGAGGAGAAGAGGGGGAGGAGGAGGAGGAGGAGGGGGAGGAGGAGGAGGAGGAGTCCGGCGCCGACCCCAGAGGTCCGCGCGGACCCTCGACGCGGCCGACGACCTGACGCTGGCCCCGCTGCCTCGACTTCGCCCGGCACGCGTGCGTAAGCCACAGATGCCGACGTGGCCTGCGGCTGGCCCCGGGCTCTCTGCCCAAAGAATGGCCCGAAGCTCCGCGCGGACCTCGGAACATTTGCGTGCATGCCGTTCTTTCCCCAAGCATCTGGTGCGTGGAGCCCCCAGGTCCGGAAAACTTTCTTGCACATGGGGCCGGTCTTTCATCCCGCGTCGCCTTTCGACGGCCCTGGGAGTCCCGGGGCCCGTCGAGGGCCCCCGGAAGCCGAAAATACTCCCAAACCGGCCGCTCCCATTTTTGTCGGAGCCTCGGATCTCTAGGTCTCCTCCGATCCTCGGCGTGCGTCGTCGTCGACGTCGTCGTCGTCGTCGTCGTCGTCGTCGTCGTCGTCGTCGTCGTCGTGGTCGTGGTCGTGGTCGTGGTCGTGGTCGTGGCCGTCGTCGTCGTCGTCGTCGTCGTCGTCGTCGTCGTCGTCGTCGTCGTCGTCGTCGTCGTCGTCGTCGTCTGCTTCGATCCTCGGCGTGGCGCGCGCTCTGCTCGAGGTGCGCCAGCCGTGCCCGCAGCGACGCCACCACGTGCGCCACGGCGGCGCTGTGCGCCTCCACGGCCGCGCTGCGCCGGCCGCCGCCGCCGCCGCCGTGGGCGTCCAGGAAGTTCGCCACCTGCGCGACGAGCGCAAACGGGCCCAAACTACGCGACCCTGGGATCCGACGTTGCGAAACATCGCCGCATCGTGAGACATCCCCCCCCCCCGAGCCCCGGACCCCATCTTTTTCGGCGTCCTTTTTTCGAGCCGGCTCGAGCTGGGAGGGTCCCGAGGCCCGAGATGGAGCGAAGACGCCGGCCGTGAAAGAATTGCGACGCCAGGAGCTCAGGGGAGATATCGGCTACGCGTAAGAGTGACCCTGGGTAAGAGTGACCCTTGGTGCGCGGCTTTGGGGGGGCCGCGGGGAGGCCAAGTCCAGGCGCGTCAGCCGTTGCTGCCGCTTCGCGTTCAGCCGTCTGGGGGCCCATCTGTGCCCGCACCAGAAGGTCACTCCGGCGAAAGGTCACTCTTACGTCTAGCTGGAGACCCAGACCCCCGACGTCATGATTTTTTCATGACGCGACCCCCAGAGGTCCCGACCCTTTCCCCGGGACCGGTTTTTCGTCCTGAGTCGTTTTCTGACGGTCCCGAGGCCCGGGAAGGGCCCGCGGAGGCCGAAAATAGCGAAAAACCTCCCGTCGTGATTTTTTCACGACGCGAGGAGGTCTGGGGACAGCGCAGCGATCCTCCGAGGTGGCTTGCGAGGGCCGCCGGCGTGGCCCGTCGGTGGAGACGAGGGCGCTCTCGTGCGACCCGGCTCGGGCAGCCTGGGCGCCGCTGCCGGAGGAGGGGGAAGGGGGCGGAAGAGAGGGGGGAGGGGGAGGAGGGGGCGGGGGAGGAGTGAGGGGAGGAGGAGGAGGAGGAGGAGGAGGCACGAGGAGGAGGAGGAGGAGAGAGGAGGAGGAGGAAGAGGAGGAGGAGGAGGACAACGAGGAGGGTCGGGCGGAGTGGGCCCTCCGGCCGCGCCAGAGCAGGCGGTCGGCCAGAGGCCCGGCCCGAGATCCGACGTCAAGCTGGCCAGCTCGAGCGAGTCAAGCATGGCATGCCCATTCCCACCCGCCCTCCCACAACACAAGAAACAGGGATGGCACAACTGGGGGCTGCGCGGGCATGTCAGTGTCGCAGGTCCCAGAGCGCTGACTTCCAGGTCCCAGAGCGCCCCAGGAACGCCCCAAGAGAGCCGAGATGCCCCCGAGACGATCCGAGGGGCCTTGAGTCGCCGAAAAATCGCTCCAAGACGCCCAAGATGGCCTCCAGACGGGCGCAGACGCCTGACCAAGAACCGCGGGGAGCCTAGGAGGGGCCCTCCAGAGCCTGAACAAGCAAAAACCTCCCAGGCATTCGTCACCCCAGGGCCTCCTGGAACGCCCTGGCGCCCAATGAATTGGCGAGCTAAAAACGTGCGCCGAGCCAAAGCGGGAGCGCAACTTTGAGAAAATTTTGCTCGGCGCCCAAGCGGGAAGGTCATTTCATTCACTTCGAGCGGGGGGGGGGGGCCGCGCCCAATTCTTGCCATGCACTTTTGCGGGGTGGACGACAAGAACAGCTATGTGGGCAGGGAAAATCAGCATGGGCAGTGGGCACGGAAAATCAGGTGGCCCCTCCCACCTTGGGGTTGCCCCAGAAGTCCGCGCGCGATGTGCGCCGCGCCCCATTCCTGCCACGCATTTCGCATCGTCGACGACAAGACAGGCCATGATGAAAGGAAAAACGGCAACTCTGCATTGTTTTTTACAGTCAGGATGGGAGGGCCCGCAGCCCGCATGGACGTCCGCGCGCGATGTGCGCCGCGTCCCATTCCTGCCTCATATTTCGCACCGTCGGCGACAAGGCAGGCCATGCTGAGAGGAAAAACAAAGACTTTGTATGGATATTTTACAGTCAGGATGGGCGGGTTCGGATTGACGGCCGCGCGCGATGTGCGCCGCGTCCCATATGTGCGCCGCGTCCCATTGCTGCCACATATTTCGCACCGTCGGCGACAAGGCAGGCCATGCTGAGAGGAAACAACGGAGACTTTGTATGGATTTTTTACAGTCAGGATGGGCGGGACCAGATTTACTGCCGCGCGCGATGTGCGCCGCGTCCCATTCCTGCCACGCTTTTCGCATCGTCGACGACAAGAAAGACAATGTTGAGAAGAACAACGGCCACTTTGTATTGTTTTTTTACAATCCGGATGCGAGGTCCCCGATTGGGTTGCTATCGGCCGGAATATGACGTAGGTAGGGGTATATAGTAATAAAGAACAAGGATGAGGGGGAGGGGGAGGAGGAGGAGGAGGGGGAGGAGGGACGGGGGGGTGAGGAGGAGGAGGATGGAGGAGGAGCAGGAGGAGGAGGAGGAGGAGGAGGAGGAGGAGGGGGAGGAGGAGGAGGAGGAGGAGGAGGAGGGGGAGGAGGAGGAGGAGGAGGAGGACCAGTGTAAACCCAAGAGCCATCAACGATGTTGGAATCAACCCTCCCTCCAAGCTCCCTCTTCATGGGCCCCTACATCGGTTCATTGCAATTGAAGGAACTGCCCCTTCGGAAGACAATCGTTTAAAGACCCTGAAGCATGCCAAAACATTGGTCTCGGGATTCCAACGCAACGGATCAACCTGACTGTTGCGTCTTGACAATCCTGAATCGTGCCAGAACACCATTCCTGGGACTTCAGCACAGCGAATCAACATAACTGTTGCACCCGCATAATCCTGAACCCTTTCAAAGCACAATGCTGGACACGTTAATGATGGGAACCCGCGTAACCCTTGTAGTTTCTTAGAACGAATGTGCGCCGCGCTAAGGCGAGATCTACATTTTGAAAAGGAACCGCCCTCAATCCGTGAAGCTCTTGCAATTTGCTAGAACGAATGTGCGCCGCGCTAAGGCGAGAACCACATTTTGAAAACCACCCGCCCTCAATCCGTGACGCTCTTGATTTATTTAAACGAATGTGCGCCGCGCTATGGCGAGAGCCACATTTTGAAAACGACCCGCCCTCCATCTGTGAAACTGCTGCCAAGTCTTGAGCTCCAGAATCATACATGGTGAGGAAGTCTCAGGCGAAGCGCCCGGCCCGCCCTAAAAACTGGCCTCGGGGTGCGACAGGAAGAAGTGTTACTCATAAGGCAAAGGAATGGAGGAGGAGGAGGAGGAGGAGGAGGAGGAGGAGGAGGAGGAGGAGGAGGAGGAGGAGGAGGAGGAGGAGGAGGAGGAGGAGGAGGAGGAGGTAGCCCCGTCTTCTTCCATCGCCCACCTGCTGGAACAGCGGGGTCTTCGTGTCCCTGCCGGCGAGGACCGCCTTCCCAGACCCCCTCGGTGCGTCTGGGCCGGGCCTTGGCCTCGGGGGGGCCCGCGCGTTGGCCCCCCCGGGACCGTCGAGGAACGACTCGGGAAGAAGACCTCTATGAAGGGGCCCCAGGACACACAAATAAATACACACAAATAAACATATTCCCCATATTTTCTTATATTTTCGGGATTTTTGTCTTCCCTTCCCCTTCCCATATTTCCCCATATTTTCCTGGGAATCGACGATTAATTGTGTCTGTGTGTTTTTTCCCCTCCTGACTCTGGGGGGGGCCCACGTCGTGGAACGATCGTAACCTTGGGGGTCTGGGTTCTCAGAGGAGGGAAAACAGCACCGATGCCGCTGCCCTTCTCTCTGTCGCTCGTGTGGGGCTTCCCGCGGTGCCATCGCCGCTGCGGTTGGCTTCGCCCTGAAATTCTGGTCAGAGCGCACCCCAGGAGAGGTCCGGAGAGTAGCGGTATCGGTATGGCAAGTTCGTGCCGCGCCGACTTCGGCGCTGGTTCCTGACACCGCGGGGATCGTTCAGCCTCGAGCGATCGGCCGTTTCCGAAAAGTCAGATCGTACAAAATCGACCGATTCTGGGTCGCCAGCGGCGTTACGTGTTGAACGCCGGCGGCGGGGTCGCCGACGGACGACACGACGCGAACCTGCCGTACCTTTTGCTTTGCCCAGCCTTGCTGGCGGCGAGGCCCACGAACTCGGGGGAGCCGAGGACCTCGAGCTGTTTTTGCATGGGCTCGCCCTTCTGCGCCATCAGGACGCCCAAGAGCAGGCTCTCTCGCTGCTCCTCCCCCTCCTGCATCAGCCGCATCTGCTGCTGGTTCAGGTCCTTGACCAGGCTGGTGACGCTGCCCATCACCTCTTTCAGCTGCTCGAGCGACTTCTTGTCGCTCTTCCCAGCAGTGCTGTTGACGACTGCCCGGACCCTGGCGTTGAACTCCACCATCTCCGGACCCAGCTCTGTCTTGGCCAAGGGGCCGCTTGGGTCTATGATCCTGCTGAGGCCACTTGACATCTTGAGCAACCTCTCGCGGAGCGCAGCGATCTGCGCGGCGTCGGTCCCGGCCGTGGGCCTCGACGCGCTCCTGCTTGCTGGCTCCGTGCGGATGCTGGCGGCGCGCGCCAGGGGGGGGCAGCGTGAGGGAGGGGGATGGCCTGCTGAGAATGAAGGGGAACTGGGACACACACAAATAAATACACACAAATAAGAATATCTTGCATATTTTCCTATATTTTCTGGGTTTTTGTCTTCCCCCCCCCCACTTCCCATATTTTCCCATATTTTCTGGGAGTCGCCGATTAATTGTGTCTGTGTTTTTTTTTCCCTCCTGAGAGAAGGCGGCGCGCGTCCGAGGAGGCCGAGGCCCTCTGTGGAGGGCCCGGAGGCCTCCGAGCAGGCTCCTCGGACGCCGGGAGGGGGCGTCCGAGCAGCAAAGGAAAGGTGCACGGGGCTTCGATCCTTTTGCTCATTGGGGGGGGGGAGGGGGAGGAGGGGGAGGAGGAGGGGGAGGAGGAGGAGGAGGAGGAGGAGGAGGAGGAGGAGGAGGAGGAGGAAAGGTGCACGGGGTCAACAAGATTATGACAGCCATGAGAAAAGAGGGCCTCCTTGGCAGGCCGCCGCCCCCCTCGCTCAGGAGCGCCCCCCCCCGAGGGCGCGCCGCCGAGGGTTCTCGAGCCGCGGGCCGACCACAGCATGAGCACGGCGAGGGCGCACGCGCGGAAGAGCATCGTTGTGGCGG
>CAUYUJ010012285.1:0-5000 GCA_963575745.1 Prorocentrum cordatum | reverse complement strand
CTTCAACCTCGAGCGGCCTCCTGTGTCGGACGACCCCAGAGGCCCTCGACCCCAGCTGTCGCGGATCCCGTGCAGCATCTTCTTTGTCTGTTTTTTTTTGCTACTTTTTAGATGTCATTTGTGTTTGGGGGCGGGACCCGCCGCATGGGACCGAAACGGCCCCGCAGGACGGCGCCGCGAACCTGCCGGAGCACATCTCGGGGCCCGCCGAGGCAGGCGGCTCTACTTGCCGGCGTCCCTGCACTCCTCGAGGCACGTGACGTACTTCTTGCCCTCCTCGTGGCACTTGTCGACGCACTGCGCGGCGCAGTACGGGCAGTCCAGGCCGGAGGCGCGGAAGCCCTCCTGGATGAGCACAAGGAAGCCGCTGTTCTTCGACTGCATGCTCTTCATGGAGTTCTCCAGCGCCGCCCTGGCTCGCTCCAGGCCCTGCATGTCGCCGTGCTCCACGGCGCTGATGGCGGCCTTCATGGCGCTGATGTCCTGGTGCTGAATAGCCATCATCTTCTGGAACTTGCGGTCCTCCTTCTTCTCGATGGCGTGCACTATCTTCGCGGAGCGGTTGTCCTTGGTCTTCTCCAGCGCCTTCACCCTCTTCGTGGCGTTGGCGTGAGCCTCCTTCACACGACAAGGCAACGGCATCAGCATAAACTTCCGTAGGTCCGCGTGGCATTCTTGGAACGGCGCTGGACGAGGAGGAGCAGGAGGAGGAGGAGGAGGAGGAGGCGGAGGAGGAGGGAGGATGGACGAGGAGGAGAAGGAGGGAGGAGGAGGGAAGAGGAGGAGGAGAAGGAGGGTGGAGGGGGAGAGGAGGAGGAGGAGGAGGAGGAGGGAGGAGGGGGAGGAGGAGGAGGAGGAGTGGGAGCGGAGGAGAGGAGGGGGAGGAGGAGGAGGAGGAGGAGGAGGAGGAGGAGGAGGAAGAGAGGGAAGAGGAGGAGGAGGAGGAGGAGGGGGAGGAGGAGGAGGAGAGGAGGAGGAGGAGGGAGGAGGAGAGGAGGAGGACGGAGGAGGAGGAGGAGAGGGAGGAGGGGAAGGAGGGAGGAGGAAGAGGAGGAGGAGGAGGAGGGGGAGGAGAGAGGAGGAGGAGGAGGAGGAGGAGGAGGCGAGGAGGAGGAGGAGGAGGAGGAGGAGGAGGCGGGAGGAGGAGGAGGAGGAGGATGGAGGAGGCGGAGGAGCGAGGAGGAGGGGGAGGAGGAGGAGGAGGAGTCCGGCGCCGACCCCAGAGGTCCGCGCGGACCCTCGACGCGGCCGACGACCTGACGCTGGCCCCGCTGCCTCGACTTCGCCCGGCACGCGTGCGTAAGCCACAGATGCCGACGTGGCCTGCGGCTGGCCCCGGGCTCTCTGCCCAAAGAATGGCCCGAAGCTCCGCGCGGACCTCGGAACAGTTGCGTGCATGCCGTTCTTTCCCCAAGCATCTGGTGCGTGGAGCCCCCAGGTCCGGAAAACTTTCTTGCACATGGGGCCGGTCTTTCATCCCGCGTCGCCTTTCGACGGCCCTGGGAGTCCCGGGGCCCGTCGAGGGCCCCCGGAAGCCGAAAATACTCCCAAACCGGCCGCTCCCATTTTTGTCGGAGCCTCGGATCTCTAGGTCTCCTCCGATCCTCGGCGTGCGTCGTCGTCGACGTCGACGTCGACGTCGTCGTCGTCGTCGTCGTCGTCGTCGTCGTCGTCGTGGTCGTGGTCGTGGTCGTGGCCGTGGCCGTCGTCGTCGTCGTCGTCGTCGTCGTCGTCGTCGTCGTCGTCGTCGTCGTCGTCGTCTGCTTCGATCCTCGGCGTGGCGCGCGCTCTGCTCGAGGTGCGCCAGCCGTGCCCGCAGCGACGCCACCACGTGCGCCACGGCGGCGCTGTGCGCCTCCACGGCCGCGCTGCGCCGGCCGCCGCCGCCGCCGCCGTGGGCGTCCAGGAAGTTCGCCACCTGCGCGACGAGCGCAAACGGGCCCAAACTACGCGACCCTGGGATCCGACGTTGCGAAACATCGCCGCATCGTGAGGCATCCCCCCCCCCCGAGCCCCGGACCCCATCTTTTTCGGCGCCCTTTTTTCGAGCCGGCTCGAGCTGGGAGGGTCCCGAGGCCCGAGATGGAGCGAAGACGCCGGCCGTGAAAGAATTGCGACGCCAGGAGCTCAGGGGAGATATCGGCTACGCGTAAGAGTGACCCTGGGTAAGAGTGACCTTTGGTGCGCGGCTTTGGGGGGGCCGCGGGGAGGCCAAATCCAGGCGCGTCAGCCGTTGCTACCGCTTCGCGTTCAGCCATCTGGGGGCCCATCTGTGCCCGCACCAGAAGGTCACTCCGGCGAAAGGTCACTCTTACGTCTGGCTGGAGACAACGCAGCGATCTTCCGAGGTGGTCTGCGAGGGCCGCCGGCGTGGCCCGTCCGTGGAGACGAGGGCGCTCTCGTGCGACCTGGCGCGGGCAGCCTGCGCGCCGCTGCCGGAGGAGGGGGAGGGGGAGGAAGAGAGGGGGGAGGGGGAGGAGGGGGCGGGGGAGGGGGAGGGTGAGGATGAGGGTGAGGGTCAAGCTAGCCAGCTCGAGCGAGTCAAGCATGGCATGCCCAGTCCCACCCGCCCTCCCACAACATAAGAAACAGTGATGGCACAACTGGGGGCTGCGCGGGCATTTCAGCGTCGCAGGTCCCAGAGCGCTGACTTCCAGGTCCCAGAGCGCCCCAGGAACGCCCCAAGAGAGCCGAGACGCCCCCGAGACGATCCGAGGGGCCTTGAGTCGCCGAAAGATCGATCCAAGACGCCCAAGATGGCCTCCAGACGGCCGCAGACGCCGCCAAGAACCCGCGGGGAGCCTCAGGAGGCCCTCCAAAAGCCTGGACAAGCAAAAACCTCCCAGGCATTCGTCACCCCAGGGCCTCCTGGAACGCCCCGGCGCCCAATGAATTGGCGAGCTAAAAACGTGCGCCGGGCCAAAGCGGGAGCGCAACTTTGAGAAAATTTCGTTCGGCGCCCAAGCGGGAAGATCATTTCATTCACTTCGAGCGGGGGGGGGTGTGCCGCGCCCAATTCTTGCCATGCACTTTTCCGGGGTGGACGACAAGAACAGCTATGTGGGCAGGGAAAATCAGCATGGCATTGTTGCTGACAAGTAAGGTGGCCCCTCCCGCCTTGGGGTTGCCGCAAGAGTCCGCGCGCGATGCGCGCCGCGCCCCATTCCTGCCACGCATTTCGCACCGTCGACGACAAGACAGGCCATGATGAAAGGAGAAACGGTAACTCTGCATTGTTTTTAACAGTCAGGATGGGAGGGCCCGCGGCCCGCATGGACGTCCGCGCGCGATGCGCGCCGCGTCCCACTCCTGCCACATAATTCGCACCGTCGGCGACAAGGCAGGCCATGCTGAGAGGAAAAAGCGGAGACTTTGTATGGATATTTTACAGTCAGGATGGGCGGGCCCGGATTGACGGCCGCGCGCGGGATGTGCGCCGCGTACCATATGTGCGCCGCGTCCCACTGCTGCCACATATTTCGCACCGTCGGCGACAAGGCAGGCCATGCTGAGAGGAAAAAACGAAGACTCTGTATTGATTGTTTACAGTCACGATGGGCGGGCCCAGATTGACTGCCGCGCGCGATGTGCGCCGCGTCCCATTCCTGCCACGTTTTTCGCATCGTCGACGACAAGAAAGACGATGTTGAGAAGAAAAACTGCCACTTTGTATTGATTTTTGTTACAGTCCGGATGAGAGGTCCCGGATTGGGTTGCTTATCTTTTTTATCTTTTTTTTTTTCCTGATCTTTTTTTTCATTTGTTTTTTTTAGGCCGGAATATGACGTAGGTAGGGGTATAAATAATCACTCTCCCAAAAACAAGGTTGAGGGGAGGGGGAGGAGGAGGAGGAGGGGAGGAGGAGGAGGAGAGGAGGAGGAGGAGGAGGAGGAGGAGGAGGGGGAGGAGGAGGGGGAGGAGGAGGAGGAGGAGGAGGGGGAGGAGGAGGAGGAGGAGGAGGAGGAGGACCAGTGTAAACCCAAGAGTCATCAACGATGTTGGAATAAACCCTCCCTCCAAGCTCCCTCTTCATGGGCCCCTACATCGGTTCATTGCAATTGAAGGAACTGCCCCTTCGGAAGACAATCGTTTAAAGACCCTGAAGCATGCCAAAACATTTGTCTCGGGATTCCAACGCAACGGATCAACCTGACTGTTGCGTCTTGACAATCCTGAATCGTGCCAGAACACCATTCCTGGGACTTCAGCACAGCGAATCAACATAACTGTTGCACCCGCATAATCCTGAACCCTTTCAAAGCACAATGCTGGACACGTTAATGATGGGAACCCGCGTAACCCTTGTAGTTTCTTAGAACGGATGTGCGCCGCGCTAAGGCGAGATCTACATTTTGAAAAGGAACCACCCTCAATCCGTGAAACTCTTGCAATTTGCTAGAACGAATGTGCGCCGCGCTAAGGCGAGAACCACATTTTGAAAACCACCCGCCCTCAATCCGTGACGCTCTTGATTTATTTAAACGAATGTGCGCCGCGCTATGGCGAGAGCCACATTTTGAAAACGACCCGCCCTCCATCTGTGAAACTGCTGCCAAGTCTTGAGCTTCAGAATCATACATGGTGAGGAAATCTCAGGCGAAACGCCCGGCCCGCCCTAAAAACTGGCCTCGGGGTGCGACAGGAAGAAGTGTTATTCATAAGGCAAAGGAATGGAGGAGGAGGAGGAGGAGGAGGAGCGAGGAGCAGGAGGAGAGGAGGAGGAGTAGGAGGCGGAGGAGGAGGAGGAGGGAGGAGGAGGAGGAGGAGGAGGAGGCCCCGTCTTCTTCCATCGCCCACCTGCTGGAACAGCGGGGTCTTCGTGTCCCTGCCGGCGAGGACCGCCTTCCCGGACCCCCTCGGTGCGTCTGGGCCGGGCCTTGGCCTCGGGGGGGCCCGCGCGTTGGCCCCCCCGGGCCCGTCGAGGAACGACTCGGGAAGAAGAGCTTGTCCCTGGGAAGGGGTCCAGACCTCCTCCTCCTCCTCCTCCTCCTCCTCCTCCT
>CAUYUJ010012284.1:10000-17737 GCA_963575745.1 Prorocentrum cordatum | reverse complement strand
CAGCCTCAGCATCAGCCTGCCTCAGCATTCAAAATGTGGCCTGGGAATCGAGTTCTGGGAACTCGAAGAACACGATGTGGCCTACAGCTGGCTCCGGGCATTCAAAATCATGCCCAGGACTGGAGTTCTGGGAACTCGAAGACCACGAAGTGGCCTACAGTTGGCTCTGGGCATTCAGAATCATGCCCAGGACTGGACTTCTGGGAACTCGAAGACCACGAAATGGCCTACAGTTGGCTCCGGGCATTCAGAATGTGGCCCGGGAATGGAGTTCTGGGACCAAGCGACTTCCGCGGATCCCTGTTCGGATGCCGCCAAGACCCCCCTGGGGAGTCATGATGCTCTCTTTTGACCTTATCAGAAACCTATCAATCTTCGCTGTTAGGTAAAAAACATATTTCGATCGATCCGACTCAAATTCGTTGCCATTTGGCTACTCAAGGCGCGCGCCACAGATAGACACTCCCAGTATATCTATTTGTTGTCTACTGGGGCCCGGACCCCGCACCCCGGACCCCGGACCCGGACCCCAGACTCCGGACCCTGGACCCCGGACTCCGCACCCCGCACCCCGGACCCTGGACCCCGGCCGGGCCCGGACGTACCCGCCCGACCCCGGACCCCGGACTCTGGACCCGGACCCCGGACCCTGGACCCCGGACCCCGGACCCCGGACCTCACACCCCGGCCCCCGGACCCCGGACCCCGGACCCCGGACCCTAGACCCCGGACCCCGGACCCCGGACCCCGGACCCCAGACCCCGGACCCCAGACCCCAGACCCAGGACCCAGGACCCCGGGCCCGGACACCAGACCCCGGACCCCGGACCCCGGACCCCGGACCCCGGACCCCGGACCCCGGACCCGGACCCCGGACCCCGGACCCCGGACCCCGGACCCCAGACCCCGGACCCCAGACCCGGACCATGGACCCCGCGGACCCGGGCAGCCGGAGGTCCATAAGTCCTCCCCAACGAACAGGGTTCCTTCTTCAGGGCCCCGACTGTATGTGAAGCTCAAGGCTGTAAGGCAAGCGATGGGACGTGGCGGTCTCCTCGATCCGCGGGAAGTGCTTGGCAGCTTGGCTGGGGCCGCCCGGCGCGATGGAATCGTGGTGGTGTTCGGGGCCCCCGGGGCCCGCTCGAGAACCTTAGATCACCGGGGGCCGGGGGCCAATTCCCGCGGAGGCGCCCGAGGATGCCATGCCCATGAAGAACCTCGGGGGCCCCGTTGAAGTCCCCTCGCGAGACAGCGGGCAGGGCAGAGTTAGATAGGTGCGGCGCGGCATCTGGAGAGAGGGCGATCTGGTTCTCGCTCTTCCCCTGGCAGACGACAGGGCAGATGCCGCGGGCGATGGGCGCAGGCTGCCGGGGGGAGCTGAACACATCCTGCCATGCAGCTGCGTGGCGAAATCCTGGCGCGCCCTAGATGCGGGTGGACAGCGCAAGCCGATAGAACCGCGGTGGAGGAGGAGGAGGAGGAGGAGGAGGAGGAGGATAGGATGAGGGGAGGAGGAGGAGGTGAGAGGAATGACTGCCTCCGGACCCAAACGAGAGAAAAAAAGGGTGGTCCTCGAGGACGAGCGCCCGGCGCCGACCGAACGGGTTCGGCGCGGGCGCCGGCGCGCTGGCCAGGGCGAGGACCTCCCGGGTCAGGCTCCGGAGGCCCTCCCTCACGGAGGACATGTCGTCTGGCGCGCTGCGCTTCCTGGGGCGGCCCCCTGCTCCTCCTCCTCCTGCTCCTCCTGCTCCTCCTGCTGCTCCTGCTCCTCCTCCTCCTCCTCCTCCTCCTCCTCCTCCTCCTCCTCCTCCTCCTTTAGATCCCGCTCTAGGAAATCGAGGGGCGCGTGTTTGTAGGCAAGATCTGCGCTTCCTATCGTGTCCCAGGGCTTCTGCGGGTGCCCAGAGCCATATCAGGGAACACCACTTTTTCAGTGCCGCAGCTGCTGACAGGCGGATTTCTTATGTGATGCACCTACGGTATTCGCGGTACCGCCTGTTGCCAGGGCTTGTCCCCCTCCCGTGGGGAAGCGTGTGACCAGGAGGGGATGAGATCCAATTGGAGGTCAATAGTGTCGTGGTTGCCGGTGCCGCTTCTCCTTCCCTAACTTTGCCCTTTCCCCACATCCTAGGTATGGCGTTTTTGAAACCAGCGTCGCTCCTCGGCCTCCTCACTCGCCTTGCTCACCCGCCCGCGGCAGGTTTGGATACCCTTAGGGACCGCACTCCGCTGGAATCCCATAAAAGCTCGCGACAGTGGCTGTGCGCAGTAGGCACCACCGATGGAGGGCGAGGCTGCAGCACCTCCCAGGACTTTACGACAGTGGCGATCCGTGGGCAGTGGACATCACCCAAGGGGTCAAGGGTGAGAGACACCACCCAAGAGGCAGGCAGGCATGCAGGAAGTATCAGGAGGCAGGTCGGAGGCAGGAGGCAGTGGGGAGGTAAAAAGGCAGTGGGAGGCAAGGATGTCGGCGGGAGAAGGAAGGAGAGGAGACCGCAATGAGTTATACAACAAGATGATCCAACAGAGGAGAGCTGGGTAACTTAACCTGTGCACGTGCGATGCGGTTGAACGCGTGGCGATGAGATCAAACATGGATCGTGAAGAAAGCGAAGAGGGAACATAAAGAAGCCAGCCAGGGGGGTCCCAGCCAGGGGGGTCCCAGCGCGGATCCAAGCAAGTCGCGCGGAGCGCCAAAAGTTTATGTTTATGTCGTTGTTTTCCTTCGTCTTCCTCGGGAGAACGGGACGAGACAAAACACGAGATCCTGCAGGCCCGCTCGTCGGAGGATCGCGCCGCATCATCGATGCATCGGCGATTCACTGGCGATGCACCAGCGGTGTCGGCGATGCATTGGCGCCGTCGGCGTGGCGAAAGTCGGGCTCCACATCGAGCCGCATCGGCGATGCAAAGCCGATGCGGCGCGATCCTCCGACCTCATCTACTCGGACCCCATCTAGGAGGCCCAGGGTAGATGCTCCAATTGCAAGGAAGGGCCGAGACAGAACACTTCTCAGAAGGCGCGAGGGCTTCTGAGAAGTCCCGCCGCCGTCCGAGAAGACCTTCCCCTTCTCCCCTCCTCCCCCCCGCGCTTGCCGCCGAGTAGATGTTCCCGTTGCCAGTGTCCGAGAGAGAGGATCGTCCCCCCCCTTCTGTTGAAGGGGCCCTGGGACACACAAATAAGCACACACACAAATAACAGGATTCCAAACATTTTCCATATTTTCGGGTTTTTGTCTTCCCCCCACTTCCCACATTTTCCAATTTTTCTGGGGAATCGACGATTCATTGTGTCTGTGTGCTTTTTCGGGAGCGGCCAAGAGGGGGGTGTCCAAGAGGAGGGGGTGCAAATCATGACTGGCGACATGTGCGCGGCCCCAGGGGGGGCCAGGGAACGTATTGAAACAAGACGGGGCGCCACAAAATCTGGTGAGATATCATGGCCCCCGCCATGATATCCCCCCGCCCCTAATCATCACCCCCCTCTTTGCCGCCCCCGATTTTTTCCGTCCTGATCTCGCTCGAAATAAGAGGAGTCCACACGGGTCCACCAGGAGCCTATACAGAGACAGGGGGCCTAGTGAGCTCGACGAGGGCGTACGCCGCCCGCCTGACTTCAGTAAGATGACCCGCCCATCCCTCCACACTGGGCGGCGGCGTGATCACTCGAGACGAGCTGTGCATGTGGTAAGCCATCGCAATCGCTTCGATCGCCTCGACAGTGGGTGCTCCATCGAGGCCGATACGAGTTTTTTTTCCCTCCTGATCTGTTTCCGAGAAGGTCGGCGGTGGACAAACCTCCCTTTAGTAAACCTCCCCTTAGTGGAAGCGGCCTGGGACCGAAACCGACGGACCTGAACCCGCAAAAATCACGGCCGCGCCGCCCTCTCGCGAACTGCAAACGGCCGATTCCTCAATCGACGTGTCAGGGTAGGAGGTCTGTCCACCCCCGAGAGAGGGCCGGGACGACAACAAAGAGACGACAACAAAGAGCCGGGTCGTCAAATGTCATGCATGGCGGCGCCCCGGCGCCCCGCGAGAGAGGGCCGGGACAACAGCAGCAGAGAGGCGGCGTCCTGCGGGCCCTCTCGTCCTCCACCGCGGCGGCCAGCCGGGCGGCGACCTCGGCCTCCTGCCGAGGGGGGGGCACGCACGCTCGGGGGGAGCTGGCACCCGGGGGGGGGGGGGCATGCAGCGACCTGGCATCTGGCGAGGTGCTACCACTCGTAGGGGAACGACAAATGCCATCAACACAAAAGCTCGGAGGTCCGCGCGGATTTCTGGGGGGGGGATGCATCGACCTGACACCTGCATCGACCTGGCACCAGGGGGGGGGGGGGAGGCAGCGACCTGGCACCCGGCGAGGTGCTGCCACTCGTAGGGGAACTGGCACCAGGGGGGGGAACTGGCACCAGGGGGGCACGATCGGGGGGCACGATCGGGGGGAACTGGCACCCGGGGGGGGGGGCATGCATCGACCTGACGCCGGCGATGTGCTGCCAAGAGTAGGGGAACGAAACATGACACAAACAGAACAACTCGGAGGTCCGCACGGATTTCTTGGATCCGCGCCGGAGCCCCCTAGCGGCGCCAGAGGCGCAACCAAGTGCAATGCTTGTTTTCACGTGCCCAAGTCTTGAGGATGTCTCGCGCGAGACGCTTGGTGTCACGCCTCCAGGTTGCCCAGGCAGAGGTCTAGCGCCGGGACTTGTTGAGGATGTCTCGAGCGAGACGCTTGGTTGCACGCGTCCTTGTCGCCCAGGCGGATGTCTAGCATGAGGATGTGTTGAGGAAGTCTCGATCGAGATGCTTGTTTGCACGTGTGTATTGCCAATAGATCGGCGATGGGCCCCCGATAGCGACTCCGCACCTTTCTGGGCGGGGTGGGGCTATCGGGCCCCTATCGGCGACGAGTGGGCGACTGGGGGTCGATGCATGCCCTCCCAGGGCAGGACCTCAACGTTCTTTTCAGTATTGTCTTCGTGCTGTTTTTCATTCTGCTCCACCTGTGTCTCGTTCTGTTTTTCGTTTTGCGTTTAGGTCCAGCCCTGTTCCCCCCTGTGCCTGCCCCCCCCTGTCGTTGCCCCTGACCTGCGCGCCGCGCCGCTCACGGGCCGCCGTGTCGGCCATCAGCGCCACGAGCCTGCCGTGCTCGGCGCCGCGCGCCTGCACCTGCAACACACGACGGCGGCGGCGGCGGCGACGACGACGACGACGACGGCGGCGGCGACGACACTGGCGGCGGCGGCGGAGAAGACGACGACGGCGACGGCGGCGATGACGACGACGACGACGACGACGGCGACGACGACGACACCGGCGGCGGCGGCGGCGGTCCAAGAAACCTGTCGCGTCAGCAGCCGGAAGCGCAGCGCGGTGCCCAGGCACGGGGTCCACGCCGTCTGCCTCGGTGGCAGAAGAAGAATAATCACAAGACTAATAATGAGAAAAAGAAGAAGTCGAGTGATACGACACACAAAAAGCACACTAATAACACTAATAACACTAGAAGCAATAAAACAAACCACAGTACTATCATTGATACTAAGACTCCCAACAACAACCATACCAACGATATAAAAAGAAGAAGCACCGATACACCGCATGCGATTTTGTTCCGCCTGTTGCTTGGGCCGGGCTCGCCTCGCAGTTCTGGCCATGGCGCGCCACGGGAGAGGTCTGAAGAAGAAGAAGAAGGACAATAATAATATGAGTAGTGTTAATCATCGTGATAATAATACTGATAATACTGATAATGAAATGCTAAAATAATTGTAGTAATAATAATGATAATATTACTAATAATAACACTAATAATAATGATGCTAATACTACCTACACTAATAATAAGACTTATGCTAATAATAAGAATGAGCATAACAATAATAATACTACAAACAATAAGAAGACAAGCACCACACATAGAAACTTTTGGCGCTCCGCGCGGGTTCTTGGATCTGCGCTGGACCCCCGCCGCCCCTGGCGCACGGAGCGCGCCAGGGAGGGGCGCCGGCGGTGCCGCCGGGGCGGCGCCCGGGCGCGGATCCGAGACGTCCGCGCGGAGCGCCAGAAGTCTATGGCTCTATGGCGTTTCGTCGTCTTCGGGTCGCGGTGTCGGGGCCCTTTTTGAGACTCCCCGCTGCCCTCTTGACCTCCCTGCTTCTCCTCCTCCTCCTCCTCCTCCTCCTCCTCCTCCATCCTCTCCTCTCCTCCGCCCTCCTCCTCCTCCTCCTCCTCCTCCTCCTCCTCCTCTGCCTCCTCCCTCCTCCGTCCCTCCTCCTCCATCCGCGCCTCCTCCGCCTCCCGATCCTCTTCCTCCTCCTCCTCCTCCTCCTCCATCCGCCTCCTCCTCCTCCATCCGCTTCCTCCTCCTCCTCCTCCTTCTCCTCCTCCTCTTGCTCCCGGTGGGCGGGGGGGCGCGCAAACATGGATTAGCGATCCATGGATTTGGCGCGCGGTCGCCAAATCCATGGATCGGGGGAGGTGCCCTCCCCCCAAATGCGGCCGGTGCCGCCTCGCTCGGCGGCGGAACTCCCCGAAGCCCCCACGGAAGCGGGGCCCGTCGCCGATCCGCGCCCCCCTGATCGATCCGTGCTTTGCGCTCGCCTGAGGGCATCGGTGCCCCTTGGGTCTCCCCGCTGCCGGCGCCCGCCGCCCTTGACGCCCAGGTCCGAGCTGAAGAGCAGCGGCGCCAGCGGGTCCTCGCGGAGCACCGCCGCCAGCTCGCCGGCCGTCAGCAGCGGCGAGTCGTCCAGCTCGTGGCCCCCGACCGCCCTGCTGGGGGCGCCGACAGCCTCCAGCTCCGCCAGGGTGCGGGCGTGGCGGCTCGCGGCCTGGTTCCGGGCGTCGCAGAGGAAGGTGTGGATCTCGGTGTGGCTGATGCCTCCTCCCTCCTCGCTCCTCCCGCCCGCGCTCCTCCCTCCTCCCTCCTCCTCCCTCCCTCCTCCTCCCTCCTCGCCTCCTCCCTCCCTCCTCCCGTCCTCCCGCCCTCCCTCCCCCCTCCTCCCCCTCCTTCCCTCCCATCCTCCCTCCCTCCTCCCGTCCTCTCTCCCGTCCTCCTCCTCCCTCGCTCCCTACCGCCGCTTCTCCTCCCTCCGCTCCTCCCTCTGCTTCCCTCCCTCCTCCCTCCCTCCTCCCTCCTCCCTCCTGCTCCTCCCCTCCTTCCTCTCCCTGCCCTCCTCCCTGCCTCCTCCCTCCTCCTGTTGCTGTCCCTCCCTCTTCCCTCCTCCTCTCCTCCCTCCTCCCTCCCCTCCTCCTCCTCCCTCCTCCTCCCTTCCCTCCTCCCTCCTCCCTCCTCCTTTCTCGTTCCTCCGCCTCCTCCGATCGCAGCCCCGATCACGATGGCCAGCGGCCACAGCGCGCCGATAACTGCTCGATCGCGCCCTCCGGCTTGGGCGAGCGCGTGATCACCGCCGAGCCGACCCCGCGCTCGGCGATCCGTCGACCCCCCGATCGCGCCGCGACCCGTGCTCGCCGAGCGCGTGCTCGGCAGGCACAGGGGCGTGGGCCTCCAGCGCCCGGTGCAGGCACTCGAGCTCGGCCGAGACCTTGAAGTTGCGCCACCCCACCTTGGAAGGGGAGCCGGGACACACACACACACACACACTCACACACACACAACGCACACACACACACAGACACACACACACACAAAAACACACAAACACACACACACAGACACACACACAGACACACACACACACACTTACACACACACTTACACACACACTTACA
>CAUYUJ010012284.1:0-5000 GCA_963575745.1 Prorocentrum cordatum | reverse complement strand
GGGGAGGGGGGGAACCAGTGAGGAAAGAGGGGGACGGATGAGAGAGGAGGGAGGGAGGGAGGGAGGGAGGGAGGGAAGGAGGGAAGGAGGGATGGATGGATGGATGGAGGAATGGCGATGGCGATGGCGATGACGATGGTGCTGATGATGATGATGATGCTGATGCTGATGATGCTGATGGTGATGGTGACGCTGATGCTGATGATCTTGCTGCTGCTGATTCTGATGATGATGATGCTGATGCTGATGCTGATGATGATGATGATGGTGGTGACACCAATGATGATGCTGATGCTGCTGATGATGCTGATGCTGGTATACTGCTGCTGATGATGATGATACTGATGAGGCTGCTGCTGCTGCTAGTGGTGATGATGATGGTGATGATCCGTGATGGTGGTGATGACGTTGGCGATGATGATGCTGATCTGCTGATGATGACGATGCTCATGATGATGCTGGCGCTGATGCTGATGCTGCTGCTGCTGCTGATGATGTTTATGCTGATAATGACGATGCTGATGCTGATACTGCTGCTGATGCTGATTATGATACTGATGCTGCTGATGATGATGATGATGCGGATGCTGATGATGATGATGATGATGATGATGATGATGATGCTGATGCAGATGCTGATGCTGATGCTGCTGCTGATGTTGATGCTGATGCTGTTGCTGCTGATGATGATGGTGGTGATGATGATAATGATGCTGATGATGCTGATGATGCTGCTGCTGATGATGATGGTGATGATGATGGCAAGACAGAACGGGCAGGGGGCAGCCTGGACTCGACGGCTTTGTGTGTAAGCACATCTCGCTCGATTGTCTGAATGCGGTCTGAGGGCCTCAGGGTGCGTGTGAGGGCCCAGAGGACGTGCCAGGGAACGTGCCCAAGAGCCTCCTGTGGATCTGTTCCTGCCGTTGTGGGCTCGTTTGGCTGACCTCTTCGGCCGACGTGGGGCCCTTGTCGGCAAATTTGGCCCCTGGTTTCTCTTGCGGGTCTCTCAAGGCCATCTTGGGGCTCATCTTGGGGTAGCTTGGAGCCTTGCGGGGCCGTCTTGAGCTCATCCGGGGGCCCTCATGCGGCGTCGTGGGACGAGCTTGGGCTTTCGGGGAGTTGCCCAGGGGCACTCTTGAGTCTGGGTGCGATTTTGGGGACGTCTGGAGCTTTCTGGGACACCCTGGAAGCTGCAGAGTCGAAGTGTGCGAGCCTGTTCGCGCACCGACGCCACCAGCCATACAGAACATCCGCACTTCCTGCCTGCTGGGGGGCCCTCATGGGACTGCTGCCGGGGCGCCCGCGGGCCGTGGCCGGGGGTGGCCCGCGGCCGCGGCGCCGCGGGCCCGTGGGCCTGTGGTGGGGGTGGCCCGTGGGCCCGTGGCCCGTGGGCCGTCCACCAGGAAGCCATGCAGACTCCGCGGCGCCACGGGCCCGTGGGCCCGTGGTGGGGGTGGCCCGTGGGCCGTCCACCCGGAAACCAGGCAGACTTCGTGGGGGGCACTTAAAACACTTTCGGGACTCGCGTTGGGAGGGGCCTCTCCAGCTTTCGTCAGCTTAGCTGTGCCCCGATACGCAACACGCCACACGCAGCGTATGGATACGGAGCTCAGCACGTAGACTGAGCACGTGGGTCTGACGCGACACGTTCGCCAAAACGTGGGCCAATGCGTTGAGCCAGCACGCAACGTATTGGCACGGACGTTTTGAACACGGCACGTGCTGCGTACCAAACGGGCGTATCGAGGCAGCTAAGCTCGTCAGGCCTGCGCAGTGCCCATAAGAGCGAGGACGCAGCCGAGCACGGGAGGGCGCGCAGGCAGCCACGGAGCGCGGACACGCAGAAGCAAGGCGTGCGGGCGCCGCGGCACAGCCCATGGGAGCGCAGAGCCTCGACCGCGCGAGCACCAAGTCCGCAAGTGGCCGGGGAGCCCCCGGTCACGCCATCGCTCGGACGTCCATTCTCCGTGCATTTTTCGATTTCGTGCGTGTCTTTTTCGCTAAATGATCAAAGATACTCCTCGATGGTCCTCGCCAAGAAAAAATGCACACGTCCGAGCGATGCCAAGCGGTGGAGCGTCCCGGGGGTCCGCACTGGGACCCCTCGAGCCGTCCGCGGCCCGTCTTGTGGCGCTCTGGGGGCTTTCGGGCCGCCCGGGAGCGACTCTTGACGAGGAGGAGGAGGAGGAGGAGGAGGAGGAGGAGGAGGAGGAGGAGGAGGAGGAGGAGGAGGAGGAGGAGGAGGAGGAGGAGGAAGAGGAGGGGGCTGCTGGAGCTGCGCGGGGACGCTCCCGAGGTCGACCCATGGAGAGTGTGTGCGAATAGCAGCACGCGCCTTCAGACCATCGAGCGGCTGTGCCCGTTCACTGTGTCAGCGCTGTCTTGGGAGCGTCTTGGGGGCCTCTTGGGCGGTCTGGTGGCCCTCTTGGGCTCCTCTGGGCCGCCTTGGCAGGCTCCATGGGGCTGCGCACGGGCATCTGAAGTTCCACTTGATCTTGGGGACCCCTCGGGCTGTCTTGAGCTCCCCCTGAGGTCCTCTCGGGGCGTCTTCGAGCCCTCTTGGGCCCTGGGCGCCTGTTGGGGTCCTTGCTCCTGAAATCCTGCTAGGTTGCCTCGGAGGAATATTGGGAGCCTTTTGGGCCGGCTCGGGCTCACTGAGTAGCGGAAGAGCAAGGACGTTGAAGTCAATGAGACATCATTTAACAACCTATGTTGGCGTACCATGTGGGACCTGCTCTAGAACAGGAACATACCGTAGACGGACCTACCCTTTCTCCGACCTCGCACCGCGCCGGCCGAACGCAACGGCCATATTGTCCACAGACGTATCCACCCCGAAAGTGTCGATGGACGTCACGGCACCCAATGCGGCCATGGACGCTTTTGGCTAGGACGTGAGAACGGTATTTGGCATCGGCCCCAGATGTTTGTCTTCTAGAAGCAGGTAGGCTTGGCCCTCCAAACCTATGGCAACTCACTGTTTCTTGCCTTTCTGGGGCCTTCCAGGGGTCCTGCTCGGAGCCCCTCTGTGGCAATGTAGAATGCAGGTGGCCTCTTGGCAGCATCTTTCAGCTGCCTTGGGGCGTCGTCGGGACTTCTTTGGTCTTGGGTACCTCTCGGGGTTCTTCCAAAGCCCTTGTGGACTGTCTCGGACGAGTATCGGGAGCCTTTCGGGCCGATTCGGGTTCTCTGAGCAGTGGACAGCAAGAGCTTTGAAGTCATTGACACATGAATGAACGTCCTATGTTAAATCTCTGATGTTTGCCTCTCGGGTGCCTTCCAGGAGTTCTCTTAGAGGCTGGGGAAAGGCCTGGGGGGCCCAGACGCAACAATTAGCCTGGCGAAGGACCCAACCATATGCAGTTGTGAGTACTGCCTTTCTGAGCAACGCATTCGGTGGGGTTCCCTATGGGGCCACGAAATGGTGTTCTGGGTGGGGAGACGCATGCGAATGCAGCCACTGGGGCCTTCGGTGGAGCTCCCCACGGGGCCACGAAACACTGTACTGGGTGGCGCAGACGCGTACGAACACCCCCATTGGGGCCTTCGGTGGAGCTCCCTCTGGGGCCACGAAGCTCTGCCCTGGGTGCGGGAACCGCATGCGAACACCCCCACTGGGGCCTTCGGTGGAGCTCCCCATGGAGCCACGAAGTGCTGCCTTGGGGGGCACCCCCACTGGGGCCTACGGTGCAGCTCCCTATGGGGCCACGAAGCGCTGCCCGGGAACTGCATGCGGGCACCCCCGCTGTGGCCTACGGTGGATCTCCCTATGAGGCCACGAAGCGCTGCCCTGGGTGGGGGAACCGCATGCGAGAGCAGCCACTGGGGCCTACGATGGAACTCCCTATGGGGCCACGAAGCGCTGCACTGGGTACGGGAACCGCATGCGGGCCCCCCCACTGGGGCCTCTTAGGTGGAGCTCCTTATGCGGACACGAAGCGCTGCCCTGGGTGGGGGAACCGCATGCGAGAGCAGCCACTGGGGCCCACGGTGGAGCTCCCTATGGGGCTACGAAGCGCTGCTCTGGGTAAGGGAACCGCATGCGAGAGCAGCCACTGGGGCCTTCGGTGGAGCTCCCTATGGGGCCACGAAGCGCTGCCGTGGGTGGGGGAACCGCATGCGAGAACAGCCACTGGGGCCTTCGGTGGATCTCTCTATGGGGTCACGAAACGCTGCCCTGGGTGGGGGGAACCGAATGCGAGAGCAGCCATTGGGGCCTTCGGTGGAGCACTCTATGGGGTCACGAAGCGCTGTCCTGGGTAAGGGAACCGTATGCGAGAGCAGCCACTGGGGCCTTCGGTGGGGCTCCCTACGGGGCCACGAAACGCTGCCCTGGGTGGGGGAACCGCATGCGAGAGCAGCCACTGGGGCCTTCGGTGAAGCTCCCTATGGGGCCACGAAACGCTGCCCTGGGTGGGGGAACCGCATCCGCCCCCCGCCCCCCGCTGGGGCCTTCGGTGGAGCTCCCAGTGGGGCCACGAAACGCTGCCCTGGGTGAGGGAACCGCATGCGGGCTGTGCCACTGGGACCTTCGGAGGAGCTCCCACTGGGGCTATGAAACGTGTGAGAGGTGTGCCGAGAGCAAAGGCAAGGAGGGGGAGGGGGAGGAGGGAGGAGGGAGGACGGAGAAGGGAGGAGGGGGAGGAGGAAGGAAGGACGGAGGAGACGCGGGACGCTGTCTATTCAAAACGAGGGCCCAACACCACAGGACGTTTGGGGAAGAAATATCCAGGCGAATGGCCCAACCATAAGCAATTGTTCGTAACGCGTTGTGGGTGCCGCTTTCGGTGGGGCTCCCTATGGGGCCACGAAACGCTGCCCTGGGCGGGGGAACCGCATGCGAACTGCGCCGCTGGGGCCTTCGGTGGGGTAGTCGTAGTATTAGTCGTATTCTGATGATTAGTATTATTATTATGATTATTATTATTATTATTATTATTATTAGTAGCAGTAGTAGTAGTAGTAGTCGTAGTAGTAGTAGTAGTAGTAGTAGTAGT
>CAUYUJ010012283.1:5000-17743 GCA_963575745.1 Prorocentrum cordatum | reverse complement strand
GGAGGAGGAGGAGGAGCTGCGGTTCGCCCGCTCGACCCCGCCGCCCGGGCCCGCCGCCCCACCCGCCCGCCGGGGCCCGCCCGCCGGGGCCCGCCCGCCGGGGCCCGCCCGTCGGGCCCTGCCGCTCGCCTTCCTGCTCCTGGCCCTCCTGCTGCCGATCTCTCTCGGAGAAAAAACACAAAAAACACAGTCCGTGGGGGAAAAAACATACAAACAATAACAAAAACACAAAAAACTCAAAAACAAGAAACACATCACAAACACACAAAAAACACAGCTCCATCGATCTCTCTTCTTCCCCGTCGTCGCCTCTCGCCATCCGTGCCCTCGTCCCCCGCTTCTGGCTGCTGCGCCAGATGCGCGTGGCGGGTAGAAGAAGCCATGCCCCCCTGAGGGGATGCGATCCACGACGACGAGGGCGGGTATCGAGGGTTTGGGATATGAATGGCACGCGAGCAGATAAGAGCGACAAGTCTCAAACTAATTATTGCTGTTGTTATTTGTTCGTTTATGTGTCCGTTTGCTTGCTTGCTCGTTTTTTTTTTTTTTTTTTTTTTTTTTTTTGTTTGTTTTTCGTTTTTTTTTTTTTTTTTGGGGGGGGGGGGGGGAGGGGTTGTTTTGTTTGTGCGCGTAGTTGTCTGTTTGTTTGGTTGTTTGTTTGTTCGTTTATGTTTTGTTTGCTCGCTTGCTCGTTTGTTCGTTTTTGTTGGTTCGTGTTTTGTTTGTGTGAGTAGCTGTTTGCTTGCCCATATTTTTTCAAAGTCCTATGTACAAGGAAAAAAACTGCCCTGTCTGCGGAACCGCCGTGGGGGCACGCACTGCACGGGCCCCTCCGCGCCCAGCCTCCCCGAGCCGTGCTTCCCACTGGAGGCTCCTGCCCCTGTCGCCAGGGCATTGCGCGGGGCGCGCGCGAGGCTCTCCCACGTGGGCCGCCCGTGGCCGCCTCGTGGCCGCCCCGTGCGCTGGGCGGGCCCCCGGCGAGGCCCCGCCGCGGTGCCGCCCGTGGCTGCCCGTGGGCGCCTCGGGGCCGCTCGCACGGGGCGCCCTGCGCCCCGGAGGTTGGCGCGGGGTCCGCCGAGGTTTCGCCCGGCGCCCGCCAGCGGGGAGGAGGAGGAGGAGGAGGAGGAGGAGGAGGAGGAGGAGGAGGAGGAGGAGGAGGAGGAGGAGGAGGAGGAGGAGGAGGAGGAGGAGGAGGAGGAGGAGGAGGAGGAGGAGGAGGAGGAGGAGGACGTGGCCGCCTCGTGTCTCTCGACGAGACGTAAGAGTGACCTTTCGCCGGAGTGACCTTTGGTGCGGGCACAGATGGGCCCCCAGATGGCCGAACGCGAAGCGGTGTAGCGGCTAGCGCGCTTGGATCTGGCCTCACCGCGGCCCCCCAAAAGCCGCGCACCAAAGGTCACTCTTACCCAGGGTCACTCTTACGTGTAGCCGAGTCTCTGGGTGGGCACCACGGCTCGCACAGCATGCAGGCGGCCCGGATGAGGAGGTCGACCCTGCCAGAGCAAGGGTACCCTCGTGTCCTGCGTCTCGCGACCCACGCTTCCGACATTCCTGTGGCAGTGTGGCCCTCGGAAGGGTCTTGTGTCTCTCCGCGCGTCCTGTCCAATCGAGTCCGACTGTAGCTTGCACCGGGTGGCTTGCAAAACGCAGCTCGCACCGCACTCGTTCAGCATCGTTTATCCGACCCCCATCCCCATCCCCATCCCCTTCGAGGCCCCTACCAAATTGCCCCCCCAGTTGGGGATGCACCCCTCGAAACCCGAAGGGAACGACCTGTATCCCCATCTAGGGGGGTAAATCGGCCAGTGGGGCCCAGTCCACGCCGCTGGGGATGGGAATCGGTTAAACGATACTCACACGTCAAGTCGCATAGCCTACGCGCAGCTCGCACCACGTGGCTTAAACCGCATAGCTCGCACCGCATAGCTTGCACCACGCAGCTCACGCAACACGGACAACAACACCACATGGCTTACTCCGCATAGCCTTCACCTCCACTGTGCAATCGCTCACTGTTTGGGGTCCACGCTGATTCATACTGCGGGGGTTTCTCAAATGAAATGCTGGGTTTGGCTCCGTCACGCTCCCCTCGTATTAGAGCCCCATGATCATTTGGATGTAGCAGACATAGCCCTTGGGTGCCTCAAATTGGAGTCGATCGCGCGTGTATCACAGGCCTGTTCGCGCCCCGATTTGGGCTCCTTCGCGAGTAGAGCGCTTGTTTGGGACCCCCACATTTTTATCCTTTCAGAGCCCCAGGATCACCGTGGTGTAGGAGGCACGGTACTTGTGCGCCCCGAGGGGGAGTCAACCAGGGGTGTATCGAAGGCCCCATGGCTTGCCCAAGGTCACACTCGCTTACAGCCAGATCCACTCGTACATAGTCAACCAGCCTTGATCGTACTGAGAGACTCATACGCGGGGAACTTGCCAGACAAAAGTGATGCGCAGATGGGGATCTCCGCGTCGAACGGGTATGGCGAGACCCGGAGTCGCCAACAACAGTGATCTCCCAGATGCCAGGTCGAAGATGTTGCAAAGAAGTGCCCAGGGCGGTTTCAACGCCAGCCAAGCGAATCTGGGACGCGCCGGGCCGTGTGCGCTTCCCGGCGCTCGTGCAGCAGTGGTACCGCGACTGCGACGCGGTGCTCCTGCTGTTCGACGTGTGCGGGAGCGCGTCCTTCCAGGGCGTCCCCGCGTGGCTGGACGAGGTGGAGCGGTACGTCCCGGAGGGCACCCCCGTCTGCCTCGTGGGCAGCAAGGTCGACGCGGCGGAGAGCAGGGTGGTGTCCTCCAGCGAGGCGCTGGCGCTGGCCGAGGCCCGCGGCGCGCGCTACCACGAGGCGTCGGCCAAGACGGGGGCGGGCGTCCAGCAGCCCTTCCACGCCGCCGTGGAGGCGCTGCTGGACCGGGCCGAGCGCCTGCCGCCCGAGCCGCCCGCGCCGGCCCGCGCGTGGTCGCGCTGCGCCGTCGCCTAGGCTTCGCGCGGCCTTCGCGGCGCCCCTCGCGCGGGTCTTTTTCTTCCTGGGCGCGAGGCGCCGAGCCCCGGGAATTGGAGGGGGGCGCCTTCGGCTGGGCTCCCCTCCGCCGCCAAGCAGCGCAGCGCAGCGGAGGGCCCGGCGAGCTGCGCCGCAGGGTGCCTGCGCGGCCAGGGCCGTGCCCCCCAGCGGCTGGTCGCCGGTGCGCCCCGTGCGCCCAGAGGGCGGCGGCGCGGCGGGGGCAGGCGAGGACCGCACCTGCCTCCTCGATCGGGGGCGGCCAGGGGGGGGGCGATGACTATGACTACCTACCCGACCACCCCAACCCAACCCGAAGACCTGAATTTCGGGTTGGGGGGGGGTACGGCTTCCACATGTATTTTCTCGATGTGCCCCGAGCCCCCCCACTGGAAATGGAGGCCAATTTGAGGCCTTCGGGTTGGGTTGGGGTGGTCTGGTGGGTGGTGAGACTAGGGGGGGGGGTGGCTGTCATGGCGGGGGCCACGGTAGCTCCCCAGATTTCATATGGCGCTTCCGCCTCTTCTCATTTCAGTGCGTCCCTGGGCCCCCCCCCCCCCCCCCGGCCGCGCACATGCCGCCGGCCAGGATCTGCGCCCCCCCTCTTGGACGCCCCCCTCTTGGCCGCCCCCGAATCGAGCATGCTCGACGAGGCCGTGGCCAGTTCTTGTGAGCCCGGGTGGGCCGAGCTGGAACTCTGGAGCGCTGCCGCGCGCGTGGGATCCGTGGACGCCTCCCGCGCGGGCAGACGCCCTTCACCCGGGCTCATCGACGCTGCCCTCGCCGTGGCGAGCGGGAGGTCGGGTGGCCAGACACGGCTGTGCTCTCGCACGTCGGCTTCGTCATGTCGGTGATGTCCAAGGGTCAGTTCCAACTGTGAGCTCGGGCTGTTCTGTTCTGACGGGGGAGCCATCGCTACGATACCGCTGAGAGTAAGACGCGGCTTCGTTTAGGAGTTTAGGAGTGAAAGAGAGAGAGAGAGAGAGAGAGCGAGCGCTGCTCCGACTCGAGGCGTTGGTGCGGGCGCTTCGACAGCAGCCGTGCCTGCGACAGACCCCCTAACGAGCCATTGTCGCAAGGCGTGCCCGCGCGAACCCGCACTCGGTTGACCTCGCACTTGAACCGAATCTCTTCACCCTTGAGAAATAGGGGTTCGTGATTTACTCGCTGCGCAGAGGCGGGACCGCGGGGTCCTTCACGAGAATTTGTCACCTCTTTGGGCGACGGGTCTGAACTGAGACGGCTTGGCTGTACGCCATTACACTAGCGGCTGACGGTGTAACATTCATATTGCTGAACAAGCCAAAGGAGATGAGGAAAGGAGGCGTTATGTTTTTGAAGTCATGGCCTGAGTAATTCGGCTTGGGTTTGTCAGGTACATCACCGAAGCTGTTTTACCACCCGGCGGGGGTGCTGACAAAAAGTGAGAATCGTCCATCGTCTGCATGATGATTTTGTGAAGGGAAACGAGGATGAGGAGTAGCGGCAGGAGGTTGCTGAGGAGTAGCAGGCGGACAACGATGGCGTGGATAAGGGGCAGAAGGAGGAGGAGGAGGAGGAGGACGAGAAGCCGAAAACACGAGATAACGATGTTTATGATAATGCTGACGCTGCTGAGGATGAGCACGATAACACAGGCGACGACGATTATGATGAGGATGACGATGACGATGACGATGATGATGATGATGATGATGATGATGATGATGATGATGATGCTGTTGATGATGATGATGATGATGACGATGATGATGATGATGATGATGACGATGATGATGATGATGATGATGATGATGGTGATGATGATGATGATGATGATGATGATGATGATGATGGTGATGGGACTGATGATATTAATGGTGATGATTATGAAAATGATGCTGATGACGAGGAGGATGATGAACATGATGATGATTATGCTGGTGGTGGTGGTGGTGGTGGTTGTGGTAGTGACGATGATGATGGTGGTGATGATGGTGGTGGTAATGACGTTGATGATGGTGATGAGGGTGATGATGCATATTGTGCTGATGCTGTTGAAGGCGTTGTTGTTGATAAGGACGGTGGTGGTGATGATGATGGCGATGGTGATGCTGATGATTATGATGACGATGATGCTGCTGATGATGATGCTGATGCTGATGATGATGATGATGATGATTATGATGAGTACGATGGTTATGATGCTACTGGCTCTGATGATGATGCTGACGCTGATGATGATGATGGTGCTGATGATCATGATGAGGTTGCTGCTGATGATGGTGATGTTGGTGATGATGATACTGACGGTTATGACAATGATTCTGATGGTGATGATGATGCTGCTGCTGCTACTGATGATAACAATTTGGATTACATTGAGTATGATGATGGTGATGATGTTGATGCTGGCGATGCTGGTGGTGATGATGTTGATGCTGGCGATGCTGGTGGTGATGATGATGACGATGCTGGTGATGGTGATGGTGCTGCTGCTGATGTTGATGTTGATGTCGATGTTGATGTTGATGATGATGATGCTGATTCGGACGATAATGATTGGTGGTGGTTGTGGTGGCGGGGTGATGATGACGATGAGGTTTATCATGATGATGGTGATTAAGATGATGATGCTGATGATGATGCTGATGATGATGATGATGATGATGATGATGATAATGGCGGTGCATACTATGCTGACGATGCTGAAGGCGATGCTGTTGATGATCATGGTGATGACGATGATGCTGATAATGCCTATGATGCTGATGCTGGTGGTGTTGGTGGTGATGATGCTGCGGCTGCTGATGATGATGGTGAGGATGCTGCAGCTGATGGTGATTCTAACGATGATGATGTTGATGATGATGATGCTGCTGCTGATGATGATGATGATGATGATGATGAAGATGATGATGATGATGATGATGATGTTGACGATGATGCTGATGAAGAATAATAGTAATAGTAATGTGAGGAAGTCGCACATATTGCGCGAACGCAGGTTTAGCGACAGGCGCCGTTCCATCCGAACACCCCCTCGTCCCGCAGTTTCCCGCAGTTGATCAGGCCTCGGACGGCCACTGCCTGATGAGTACGACAGGCGGTTTGCTGGCGGCGTTGTCTTCCACATGCAAAGTGCAGGCACACTACCTGGCGCAGTCTCGCTTGGCGCATGATGCACTATAGCCCCCTCGCTGCCACGGCGGAGTTTTTTTCTTGTTTTTTTGAAACAAAAAATAAGTTGGCGTACTCGAGTTTCGACGCGGTCACGCTGGTGGGCACCCAACGAAGAACCGAGAAGATAATGGAGCAGTCTCGAAGTTGTCGACGCTGGCGTATTGATGCTGGTTGGCCCGCGGGCTCCATGACTAACAACTCCACGGGCGAGCTGATTTTTTGGCCAAGATACGACGACAAAAACATTCACGCAGAGTACAAGTACCCAGCACATCTCGCTGGACGTGGATTCGCAGCGCGCGTTGCCTCTGGATCGTGGTACTGCACAACGATTGGAGCATACTATCCACCACGACTTACCACGGTGAAAGCGCCGCAGGTTCATGAGAAGACTGTTGCAGCATTGACGGGCTGGATAGATCATATTATGAGCTTCTACTCTTTCTCTCAGCGTTCCAGTTTTGGGTGTGGATTTCAAAAGTGTGTTTGGAAACGATTGCGATTTCGCGAAAGGTGGTGGAGTCTTGATATATACATCGGCAGTACTACCAGCGGGCGCCCGATGAGAGCATTCGGCGGGCCGAATGTTTCGCGAGACTCTCGAGAATAATTTGTTTATGAGTTCCATCGGCGGAGTGCAGCGTGGTATGGCGCGGGAGGTAAATCATCGATCGTGGGTTACATGGCCATATTCAGACACTGGCGCAACTGAGTGACGCCAGCGGCCCCCACTCCGTCTGGGACGCCGACTCCAACTCGTACATGAGAAATTTCGTAGAGACCGCATTCCTCTGCATGTGCACTTTCGCCTACGTGGTGCACGTGACCTACGTGCAGCCATATGCATACGAGGGGATATGGACAAGCTTATGGAGTCTCTCTCTCTCTCTCTCTCTCTCTCTCAGGAGATGACGCAGGCATCTCACACGCAGGCGTTTTCTATGACGATCCAAAACGCCCGCAGCGAAAGTAACGACGCGAAGTTCCATTGCAAAACAGGTCGGAGGATTGGGCAACGTTCGATACGGATATCAGCGAACGGGATATGGACGAACTGGAAGTAGAGCTGAAGGCCCCATCTCGAATCATTGGGGGGTGTCGTTTTCCGATGATGGCAAATATTTCAGGGCAAGTGCTTTCGATTCTGTGTGGGAAGCGTGGAACAAACGACGCCGCGCTGAGGTACATCGACTATCACGAAGAGCGGCGGCAGGAACCAAGTTCGGCACTACTCGCCGCCATCACCTCGCAGTACGTACGGCTCACTTTGCCAGCGAGCAGGTGCTGTAGTAATGGGGAATTCCTGGTCACCAGGGCGGAATGGGTACACGACGACTGTGCAATTGACAAGCGTGGAGGGATTAGCGCGCAGATGTGGCGGCAGCGGCGGTGCTAGACGAGACCCACAAGAAGGTGACGAAGGTTGATTTTCGCCGAGTACAGCGACACTTGGGCAGAGCATCGGAGTGGCGTGCATTGCCACCGTGGTCAGCACAATCGGAGCTTCTCGCGCTACTCATGGGCAGTGGATCCCAATTTCCAGTGGATGTAGCGCCTGCAGGCCGAGTACTTGGACTCGGGCTCCAGATGCGCGAGGTACTCCTTTTTTCGCCGAGCAATGTAACATGGGTTCGGCACAATACGTAGGTGTGGGTGCATCCTTATTTATTGGCGTACGAATCAAGGCATGTCGTGGCCCAGGAAGACCAAAGGCGTCATGGACATCGGAGACGCAGCATTTGGGCTTCGAAAGATACATCTCCTCGCCCTTCTTGGCATGGCATGCGGGCAGCTCGTCACTACCGCAGACAACTTGTTCATTGCGTGGATTCTTTAGAGAATGTTGCAAGAGTAACTAATGTGGTTATCACAATTAATGCTACCTTATTTCGGCAGCCTCGGGTGGACGGAGCTCGACGGTGTGAGCGTGGAGCTTTTGCGAGGAGATCTTGGGGAGTTTGGACAGCAACGACATCATAGGGCTGTCATATCTCCACCGAATCAGCAGGGCCCGCCCACCTTGCTGCAGCCAGCTTGTGGTGCACTCATGGGTGATTCACATGTGGTGCGTCTTTTTGTCTTGGGGGTCTTGGGAGCTTCTTTTGGGGCCTCTTGGGCCTTGGGGTGCTCTTTGGGGGCTCTGGGGGCTTCCTGGGAGCCTCTTGGGGCCGAGAGTTCGACATGGCTGTTCGGGTTCCCCCTTGGGGCCCCGTCTTGGAGTCATCCTGGGGCCGTCTTGTAGGCCTCCTTGGGCCGTCTGAAGGCCATCTTGGGGCCGTTTTGGAGGCTTCTGGGACCGTCTCGGAGCGATCGTGGGACGTTTTGGGCCGTCCAGGGTGGCCGGCAGCTCGAGAAGGCGGTACCGCCCAACTCTCCCGAAAACCCAAGCGACATTTTTTTTCATCGTCGGGGCTTCTCGAAGTCCTCTTGGGACCCTCCTGGAGCTTCTTCGGCGCTTCGTGGGCCGTCTTGGGGCCAACGTGGTCCATCTTGGAACTCTCTTGGCCCGAGGCCGTGGGGCGTGCCACCTTTTTGGTGCCTTATTGGGGCGCTCGGGGGGCCCCCGAGGCCGCGCCCAAGAGTCCTGGCATCTCTGGCCCGGCCCTGCCTGGACATTGCTGGGGCTGCTGGGACCTTGCGGGACCTTGCCTGGACCTTGCCGGGGTATTTTTCGTCCAGGGAGCCCCAGGGGCTGCCATGCGCGCGTGCGAATTAGAAACATTATCTGGCCCGTTGGGCCGGATAATTGCACAATCGCTGATGCTTCCTGCTCTTCCTCCTCCTACCTCTTCCTGCTCCTCCTCCTCCCTCCTCCTCCTCCTCCTCCTCCTCCTCCTCCTCCTCTTTCTCCTCTCCTCCTCCTCCTCCTCTCCTCCCTACCCCCTCCTTCCTCCCCTACCTCCTCCCTCCCTCCTCCTCCTCCTCCTTCCCTCCTCCCCCCTCCCCCATCCTCCTCCTAGTCTTCCTCCCTCCTCCTCCTCCTCCTTCCTCCTCCTCCCCCCTCTTCTTTCCTCCCCCCTCCTCTTCTTTCCCCCCGTCCTCCTCCTCCTTCCTTCCTCCTCCCTCCCCCGCCCTTCTGCTTCTCCTCGCCCTCCCCAGGATAGGGGGCAGAGCGGGCCACCCGCCCTGCCCGGGCAGGACGACACCCCCCGCGGCCACGGCAACCGCGGGCCGCGGCCCCTGGCGCGCTCCTCGCGGGCGCGGCAGGAGGCGCCCCGGCAGTGCCCCAGCGCGTCGTCGTCGTCGTCGTCGTCGTCGTCGTCGTCGGCGTCGTCGTTGCGCGGGGACGGGGGTGGGATGAGGAGGGGGAGGGGGAGGAAGGGGGGATGGGGGAGGGGGAGGGGGATGATGATGCTGCTGCTGCTGCTGCTGCTGCTGCTGCTGATGATGATGATGATGATGATGATGATGATGATGATGATGATGATGATGCAGATGATGATGGTGATGATGATGCTGATGCTGCTGCTGACGATGATGACGTTGATGATGATGACGACGACGATGACGATTACGATGGTGATGAGGATGATGTTGAGGATGATGCTGCTGATGCTGATGATGCTGATGATCCTGATGATGCTGATGCTGATGATGACACTCACGATACTGATGATGCTGATGATGCTGATTATGATGATGATGATGGTGATGATGATGCTGATAATGATGATGACGATACTGATGATACTGATGCTGATGATGCTGATGATGATGCTGCTGCTGATGATGATTTTCTGATGCTGATGATGATGGTGGTGATGATGATGCTGATAGTGATGGTGCTGCTGCTGCTGATGATGATTATGATGATGATGATGTTGACGGTGATGACGACGATGACGATGATGATGATGATGATGATGATGATGTTGTTGTTGTTGTTGTTGACGATGATGCTGATGATGACGATGATGATGACGATGATGGTGATGATGCTGATGATGATGATGCTGATGATGCTGATGATGCTGATGATGCTGATGAGGAGGAGGAGGGGGAGAAGGAGGAAGGAGGAAGGAGGAAGAAGGAAGGAGGAAGCAGGAAGGAGGAAGGAGGAAGGAGGAAGGAGGAAGGAGGAATTAGGAGGAAGGAGGAAGGAGGATGACGAGGAGGAGGAGGAGAATTCGTACTTGGTCGAGGGATCAGTTACGGTTGTAACTTACAACGTACACAAGCGGGCGCCTTGCAATGCAATATCCATCGCACGTAGTTTAAAGAGGTTGGGCGTGGGCTCGGCTGTTGTGTATCTTCAGGAGATCCCCCGCTGGATGTCCGGCCGCGTTCTTACTGGGACCGGTTTCACTGTCCATTCAAGTCGTTGCAGAGCCGACGAGGCAGCCTGTCGGGATTGATTCGATTGTGGCTTTCTCGTTCCTGAGGGCCTGAATCCGAACGTCACGGGGGAGCAGCACGGCCAGTACTGGAGTGCGCTTGTGATGGGCATTCTTGAGCGTACACTTTATCCACAAATATTGTAATGGAGAAGACTAGTTTGGGACCGACTTTATTGATGAAGCTAAGGAGGATACCATACAGTATTGGGAAACATGTGTGTCCAAGTATCGTAGTCGATTACATGTTATTGTAGGTTTTGATGCAAACGTTACCTTTCCAATCAACAGGGGGACTGTCACAGGAGATGCTGTTCGGGAGTGGTGGCGTAATAATAGCCCCGGGATGCAACAACAGATTTTGTTTTGGATGGAAGCTTTGGGGATACGAGCACTCAACACATTTGGTGACTGTGTCCCTTCTTCAGGATTTTGAACATGTGGCTTGCGCCCGAAGGAACGGGATCGATCTCACATCGATCTTGTCGCGGCTTAGCAGTAGCAGTAGCAGTAGCGGTAGCAGTAGCAGTAGCAGTAGCATTAGTAGTCGTAGTAGCAGTAGTAGTAGTAGTAGTAGTAGTAGTAGTAGTAGTAGTCGTAGTAGTAGTAGTAGTAGTAGTAGTCGTCGTCGTCGTCGTCGTCGTCGTCGTCGTCGTCGTCGTCGTCGTCGTCGTATTAGTAGTAGTAGTAGTAGTAGTAGTAGTAGTAGTCGTAGTAGTAGTAGTAGTAGTAGTAGTAGTAGTAGTAGTAGTAGGGTCACCCGTCGTCTATGTCCGGCCTGTTTATGGCCGGTAGTTTGGTTGGGTTTCTATACACGTGTACGAAAACCCGATATAAACTACGCGTCCTTCACACTTGACTTATGGCCGGCACGCTGTGAGGAATCCTACGGAATTCTCGAGGAATCCTCAGGAATTCCCAAAGAAACCTAAGGACTCCCCCAGGAATCCCAAGGAATTCTTCAGGAATCCCAAGGAATTCCTGAGGAATCCCGAGGAATTCATCAGGAATCCGAAGGAATCCCTGAGGAGTTCCTGAGGGATTCTCCAGGAATCCTAAGGACATCTTTTGGAATCTTCAGGAATTCTTCAGGAATCCCAAGGAAGCTTGCAGGAAAGCTAAGGATTTTCCCAGGAAGCTTCCAGGAATCCGAAGGAATCCTCGGGAGTCCTAAAGGAATCTCGAGGAAATCTTCAGGAATCCTTAGGAATCCCTGCGGTACCCCAAGGAAGCCTTCAGGAAACCTAAGAAATTTTCAGGAATCTTAAGGAAGTCTCCAGGAATCCCAAGGAATTCTTCACGAATCACAAGGAATGCCAAAGGAAGTCTTAGGACTTTTTCAGGAATCCTACGGAATTCAGCAGGAATCCTAAGGAATCTCGGAGGAACCCGAAGGAATCTCGGAGGAATCCGAAGGAATCTCGGAGGAATCCTAAGGCATTCGCAAGGAATCCTTAGGAAGCCTCCGAAATCTGAAGGAATCCCTGATGAATCCTAAGGAATCCTTGAGATGTCGTAGGAATTCTATAGGAATCCGAAGGAATTCGCGAGGATTCCTTAGGAATTCTCAAAGAATCCTAAGGAAGGCTCCAGGACTCCTGAGGAAGTCTCTAGGAATCCTAAGGACGTCTCCAGGAATCCTTAGGAAGTCTCAAGGAACCCCAGGGAAGCCGTAAGGAATCCCACGGAATGATCAAGGAATCCTAAGGAAGTCTCGGTGATTCCCAAGGCTTCCTCGGTAAATCCCAAGGACTTACCCCGAAGATCCCAAAGGAAGTTTCGATGAGTCCACAGGAATTCTCGTGACTGAGTATGCGCGTGGAGTTGAGGTAGCTCCGCAAGAGAGGAGGTCACAGCAGCAACTGCGGTGGCCACGGGGGCGCGGGACAGAAATGCCCATGGCAAGGGGCTCCCATGAGGCCACCAAATAGACACCAACAACAATTGGTATCCAACAGAAAACTAATTAAAACCATTGGATTCCAATAAAACTAATAGAAACAATTGGTTTCCAAAAGCGAACTAATTAAAACCATTGGTTTCGAATAGAAAACTAATTAAAACCATTGCCTCCCAATAGAAAACTAATAAAAACCAGTGGTTCCCAATAGAAAACTAATTAAAACAATTGGTCCCCAATATCAAAGTAATAAAAACCAATTGTTCCAAATAGAAAACTAATAAAAACCATTGGTACCCAATATACAACGAATTAAAACTATAGGTCCCCAGTGGGAAATTAATAAAAACC
>CAUYUJ010012282.1:0-17751 GCA_963575745.1 Prorocentrum cordatum | reverse complement strand
GGGCCGGACCACCTCTCGCGCGGCATCTCCGAAGTCAGAGTTTCGAGGATGTCTCACGCGAAACGGGCCGGACCACCTCGCGCAAGGCATCGCAGAGCTCAGAGTTCCGAGGATGTCTCAGGCGAAACGGCCCGGACCACCTCTCGCACGGCACCTCGGGGCTCAGAGTTTCGAGGATGTCTCAAGCGAAACGGCCCGGACCACCTCTCGCGCGGTGTCCCGGAGCGGAACTTTTCGAGGACGTCTCAGGCGAAACGGCCAATCCCGGCCAACTCAGAAACGAGAGTTGTGAGGATGTCTCAAGCGAAACGGCCAAAACCATAAAATTTGTGTGAGGATGTCTCTGCTCCGCCTTCCCTCGGCCGGAGTTAGTTTCTATCACAACAGCACCCCGTTCAGCAAGCTGTTTGGGGAAAAATCGTGACGTCGGATGTCTGGGGAGGGCGGAAGGCAGTGCGCGCATGACGGATGCTGAGGCGGCAGAAACGACGACGGCGGGGACGGGGAGGCGGAGGCAGAGGCGCAGCAGCGGGAGGCGGGAGGCGGGAGGAGGGAGGAGGGAAGAGGAACCAGGCGGGAAGTGGGAAGAGGGAGGCGGGAGAAGGAATGAGAGAGGTTGTGATTGGAGCTCCTGTGCTACGAAACGTCTCAGGCAGAATGGGCCAGACCATCTCGCGCGCAACATCTTCGAGCCTCGCATTGCGAGGATGGCTCAATCGAAACGGGCCGGACCACCTCGCGAGCGACATCTTGGAGCTCAGTATTGGAAGGATGTCTCAAACGAAACGGGCCGGACAATCTTTCGCACACGTTTTGACAAGTCCACATCGCACTCGCTTCCCGTTAGGTCCTCTCCTGCAACTCCCTTCCTTCTCCCTCCTCCTCCTCCTCCTCCCCCTCCTCCTGCTTGCTCCCTCATGCACATCATCCGCCTCCTCCTTCTCCCTTCCGTCTCCTTCTCCTTCTCCTCCTCCTCCTCCTCCTCCTCCTCCTCGACCTCCTCTTCATCCCGAACGGCATCTCGGAGCCTAGAGTTGCGAGGATGTCTCCAGCGTAACGGGCTGGACCACCTCGCGCGCGGCATCTCGGACCCCAGAGTTGCGACGATGTCTCGGGCAAACGTGGTGCGAGGAAGTCTCAGGCGAAACGGGCCGGACCACCTCGAGCGCGGCGTCTCAGAGCTCCGAGTTGCGGGGGCCTCCTGGGGCCTCCTGGGGCCTCCTCGGGACCTCCTGGGGCTTCCTCATGGGCCTCCTGTGGCCTCCTGAACTCCACCTGGGGTTTCCTGAAGCCTCTTGAGGCTCCCAGGGTGGATATCAAACCTGTGGCCGTCTGGGCCTCTCCAAATGGAGGGGGGCACAAGAGCAGGAAGAATCAACGAATCGACACCAGATGTGTATTAACTTGACACGTTCTGAGAGGCGGCCTCCTGGGGCCTCCTGGGAGCCTCCTGGGAATCTGCTGGAGACCCCTGGGGCCTGTCCTGGGCGTCCTGCGGCCTCCTGGTGCCTCCTGGGGACTTCCTGGAGCTTCCTCCTGGGCCTCCTGTGGCCTCCTGAACTCCACCTGAGGTTTCCTGAAGCCTCTTGGGGCTCCCAGGGGGGATATCTAACCTGTGGCCGCTTGGGCCCCTCAAAATGGAGGGGGGGGGCACAAGAGCAGGAAAAATCAACGAATCGACACCGGATGTGTATTAACTTGACACGTTCTGATAGAGGGCCTCCTGGGGCCTCCTGGGAGCCTCCTGGGAATCTCCTGGGGGCCCCTGGGGCCTGTCCTGGGCGTCCTGCGGCCTCCTGGACCTCTCTGGGGCCTCCTGAGGCTCGCAGGGTCCCATGGAGGATATGTAACATGTGGTCTTCTGGGCGCCCAGGCTGGACCACCTCTCGCGCAGCATCTGAGAGCTCAGAGTTGCGAGAATGTCTTGTGCGAAACAAGCCGGACCACCTTGTGCACTGCATCTCAGAGCTCAGAGTTGCAAGGATGTCTGAGGCGACACGGGCCGGACCACCTCGCGCAGGGCATCTCAGAGCTCAGAAGTTCGAGGATGTCTCAGGCGAAACGGGCCGGACCACCTCGCGCAAGGCATCGCAGAGCTCAGAGTTTCGAGGATGTGTCAGGCGAAACGGCCCGGACCACCTCGCGCAAGGCATCGCAGAGCTCAGAGTTCCGAGGATGTCTCAAGCGAAACGGCCCGGACCACCTCTCGCGCGGTGTCCCGGAGCGGAACTTTTCGAGGACGTCTCATGCGAAACGGCCAATCCTGGCCAACTCAGAAACGAGACTTGTGAGGATGTCTCAAGCGAAACGGCCAAAACCATAAAATTTGTGTGAGGATGTCTCTGCTCCGCCTTCCCTCGGCCGGAGTTAGTTTCTATCACAACAGCACCCCGTTCAGCAAGCTGTTTGGGGAACCAACGCTTGGCCAGGTTTCATGAGCTCCCATACAAAAACAAACAAAACATAAACACCAACGCCTGGCCAGGTTTCGTGGACTCCCAGACCATGCAGCGGGAGCAGGAGCAGGAGCAGGAGGAGGAGGAGGAGGAGGAGGAGGAGGAGAAGGAGGAGGAGGAGGAGGAAGGAGGATGAGGAGGAGGGGGAGGGGGAGGAGGAGGAGGGGGATAGGGCAAGAGCACAACCAGAATCAGGAACCAAGAACGCATTATCTGTGAGAGCCATTCGGAATGACGATGATGCTGATTTTGATGATGACGATGACGACGACGATGATAACGATGATAACGATGATGATGATGATGATGATGATGATGATGATGATGATGATGATGATGATGATGATGATGATGATGATGATGATGATGATGATGATGACGATAACGATATCACGCCGAAGACGATGAGGATGACGATGCTGACGCTGATGATGGTGCTGCTGTTGATGATGATGCCAATGATGATGACGATGGTGATGATGACGATGATGATGATGATGATGATGATGATGATGATGATGATGATGATGATGATGATGATGATGATGATGATGGTGCTGATGATGATGATGCTGATGATAGTGATGATGATGAGATGGATGATGAATCGGGTGATGATGGTGATGCTGCTGATGACTATGCTGATGATGCTACTGAGGATGATGATGTTGCTGCTGATGCGGATGCTATTGCTGCTGCTGCTGCTGCCGATGATGATGATGAGGAGGAGGAGGAGGAGGAGGAGGAGGAGGAGGAGGAGGAGAAGGAGGAAGAGGAGGAGGAACTCAACGGAGTTCGGGGGGGGGGACGATGCCTTTAAAACCCTTTGAAGGCCGAAAACTCGCCAGGCTCATCCAGTATGGCGCCGAGCCGACCCCGCCCCCGAAAACGCATCTGGCGATGTGTGTGTGTGTGTTTTCTGTTCCGCGCGCGGCCCAGAAGTCCAGACCCATTCCCCAGGGAAGACGAGGCCAGGACGAGGAGCAAATCGGGTGGGTATGAATCGAGAATCCCCGAGATCCAGCGGCTCTGGAGGATGTCTCGAGCACCGCGGCCTTCTCAGAGCGTCTTAGAGCGCTCTGAGAGCTTTCCTGAACGCTCTGGAACGGATGTATCCTCGTTCCAGCCCAGTCCGACCTGGGCCAGTTTCGCGCCGCAGATCCATCCCTGACGGGCCCTTGGGGGGCTCCGAAGCGCGGGCTCCGCGGAGACCGAGGACGGAAGAGAGACCAGCGCGATGGAGACAGAACGCATCGTGTCTTGAGGGTGGACAAACCATTCGGCTAGGAGCGCTGGTACGGGAGACGGATCATCGCTGACCGTGCAGTGCCGAGCAGCAGTTCTCAAAACTCCCGATCCAAAACTGGTCTGGGAAATTAGTGTTTTGGCCTCCTGAGGCCCTCTCGGGGGACCTCTTGAGGACACACCGCCACTGGGGCCTTAGGTGGAGATCCCCATGGGGCCATGAAACGTCGTGATGGGTGGGGGAGACGACGACGAAGACATGCGGAGTGCAAAGGCAGGGGATGGGAGGAGGGAGGAGGGGGAGGAGGAAGGAAGGAAGGCAAGAGGGAAGGAACGCGGGGACCGTCTCTTCAAAACGAGGGCACAACACCACAGGATGGCTGGGAAATGCGAGGGGAAGCGGCCCCCCCGCGCGGCCATTACGACCATGTGCCCGGTCCTCGCCCCTCCCCTGGACCCCTCCCTAGAGGGCTTCGCCCCAAGTCATCGTACATCACTCCGTCACCTGGGCCGGCACGGGGAGGAGAAGGGGGGAGGAGGAGGAGGGGAGGAGGAGGGGAAGGAATGAGGACAGGAGGAGGAGAATGAGGGAGGGAGGAGGAGGAGATGGAGATGGAGGAGGTGGAGGTGGAGGAGGAGGAGGGATGGAAAACCGGTCCCGGGGCATGGGTCTGGATCTCTGGGGGTCGCGTCATGAAAAACTCATGACGTCGGGGGCCTGGGACGGCCTCCTCCTCGAAGCTCTGTCCTCCTCGAGGCTTGGGCCGGCACGGGGACGGAAAGAGCGCCGCAGGAACTGGCCCGAGATGGCTCATGGCACCCTTCGCTCTGGGGAGCCCTGGCGAGGAGAGCTTGTTGCGTCACCGCTCTGTGCTTGGAGCCCTGGTGTTCAGAGACTTCTACGTTGCCGCTCGCTCTTGGGCGCCTTGCTGTTCAGAACCTTGTACGTCACCGCGCTCTGGGGAGCCTTGTGGTTCAGAGCTTGTTACGTCACCACGCGCTGTGGGGAGCCATGGTGTTACTTGGCGTCTCTGGGGCGTCTTGGAAGTCTTCTGGGGGCCAGGATGAGGGCAGTTTGAGGACTCTTGGGCCGTCTTGGGGCCAGCCAAGTTCCCACACCCAAGCAGCTCAATCCCCACACCGCCTCTTCGGGCACTCTGGTGGGGGCCATCTTGGAGCTCTCTTGGGGTCGTCGTGGGGCCCACTTGGGCCGTTTGGGGCCTTCTCGGGCCGTCTGGGGGCCCTCTACGCCAATTTCTTATCCTTTTCGGGGCCTCTGGAGCCGTCTTGAGATGACCCTTGGGACCTCTTGGACCGTTTTGGGCACATCTGGGACCGAAAAAGCGAGAACCCGAAAAAACTTGAAAAACCTTAGGAACTTCTCGGGTGCCCTCTTGATGGCAGTTTTGGGGCTCTTGGGCCGTCTTGGAGCCTTTTCTCAGCGACTCCGAGGGGTGTGGTTTGCAAAGGGTGTGCTTTGCAACCTGCACCCTGGGGGGCGGGCGGGACCTCGACAGAGCTCTCCGCCGCGCCCCGAGGAGGACCGACGAGGACAGTGTCGTTCTCCCCAGGCCCTATCGGCGCCGATCGCAAACCACACCCCGGCGCAACCATAGCCTTTGTAGTCGCCGATTCTTGGGCAGCCTTCGGTGCCCTGCCGAGAAAGCCCTCCGCCTTCTAAGAGGGCAGCCCGCCTTCCCTGGGGAAGCCAAAAGGTACCGATACCGCTACCCCCTGGGCCTCTCCCAGGGTGCGTTCTGACCAGGAATTCGAAGCGAATCCAGCGGTGGCGACGAGTGCCTCCCAGGAGGTCCAAAAAGGGGAAAACGAGGAAAGAGTAGAGATATGAGTACCTTTTACTCCTCTGATCCCCACGCGCACAGCGGCCGCGCGCCTCTTTCCCCTCGCGTGCCGCCTGCCTCGCGCGCGCGCAGGCGCGCGCTCGCGCAGGCGCGCGGGGACGCGCCGCGGCGGCAGGCCGCCGAGCGCGGGGAAGGAAGAGGGCGAGAGGCGAAGGGGGCGGAGGAGGCGAGGGAGGCGGGGGAGGCAGGAGGCGGGAGGAGGCAAGAGGTGCAGGGGCAGAATGGGATGCACGGAGGCATACTAGTACTGTCCTCCCTGGAGGCGCGCGTCCGAATTCTCGGTGCGCGCGTCGCCCCTGGGGGGGCGACGCACACATAGTAAGTATGTTGGGGTGACGCCGAAAGGGGTGCAGGGGCAGAAGGCGGATGAGGCAAGAGGTGGAGGGGCAAGAAGCGGACAAGGCGGAGGAGGCGGCGGTCACGGCCCCCCGGCCTTCCTGCTACGGATGCTGGGCCACAGAAATGGGGCGAGGGGCAAGAGGTGCAGGGACAGGAGGCGGAGCAGGCGGAGAAAGCGGCGGTCACGAACTCCTCAGCCTTCTTGATCTAATTGCTGGGCCACCAACCGTCAGTCGCCTGCACCGCCGGTAGCTCACCCTCCTACTTCACAGTCTACATCTGCATGGGCTATAAGCAGGAGAGCGGAGGAACAGCGAGGAGAAAGGGAGAAATCGAATTGTAAAATGCTGAGCTCCGCGCAGATTTCGTGGATCGGCGCTGGACCGGGCGCAGCTCATGGCGGGCTCCGCTAGGGAAAGGGTCCAACGCCGATCTAAAAGATCCGCGCGGATCTCCGCACGCCTATGTTTACGTCGTGTCTTCACATTCAATCCTCGCGCCCTTCCTCCTACACCGACACCTCCTCCTCCTCTTCCTCCTCCTTCTCCTCCTCCCCCTCTTCCTCATCCTCCTCCTCCTCCACCACCCCCTCCCCCTCCTCCTCACCTCATCCTCATCGTCGTTTTCGTGGTCATCCTCCTCATGGTGATCGACGTCCTCCTATTTTTCATGTTGGTGCCCCTCCTCCTCCTCCTCCTCCTCCTCCTCCTCCTCCTCCTCCTCCTCCTCCTCCTGCGCGTCATCCTACCCTTCCACGGCCTCCTCTTTCTCCCCCCTCCTGCTGCTGCTGCTCCTTCCTCCCCCTTCTCCTCTTCTCCCCTCCCCCCCTTCCGTCATCATCCACAAGGCTTCGGAACCCGAGAAGCAAGACAACCGCAACCGATCCGAAACCCTCCCTCCCCCTCCACTCCATTCTCCCCGCCCTCTGGTCGTCGCACGCCCTCGCCGACCGTCCCCGTTCCTGGCCGCCGTCGCCGTCGCCGCTGTCGCCGCCGTCGCCGCCGTCGCTGTCACCAGGCATCCGAGGCTGTGGTTTGTTCAACCCCCGCCCTCAGAGGCCCCCCCCCCTGCCCCCCTTGGGGGCACTCGCTCGCCCTGGCCCCCCTCTGGAGGGCCGCGGGCACCAGACATCCGAGGCTGTGGTTTGTTCAATCCCCAGACTCGGAGGTCCCTCCCCCTGCACCCCTTGGGTCGGCGGCGAGCGAAGGGGGGAAAAGAGAAGGAGAAGGCCTCCTCAGAAGACGGCGGGACTTCCCAGAAGCCCTCGCGCCCTCTGAGAAGCTCTCCCTGTCTTCGGGGAAGGCCTGGAAAACTTCTCGGAGAAGGCAGGGGGGACTCTCGAATCTTCTGCGAAGGCCTTCTCGCTCTCGCTCCCCCCCCTCGCTCGCCGCCGATTGGGGCACTCGCTCGCCCTGGGCTCCCCTCTGGAGGGCCTCGGGCTCCGAGCACGGGCCCGGGGCCCGCACACGAGGGCACCACACGACGCCAAGACTTCTGTCGGGCCTGTCCCCCTACAGGGGGATTTTCGACGAAAAATAAAACATACTCTAAACACACCCCCAAAGGGTAATTATCCCGGCCAAGCAACCTAACAGCGGTGTGTAGGAGCATATCTGGAAGCATTCCCCTTAATATTCAGATGAGAATCCAGTTGTAGAATTCTGCTGTTCTCGCAGTCGTAGTCGCGCGATGACAGTCGCAGTGGCCTGCATCAGCCTCAGCCTCAACCTCAGCCTGCCTCAGCATCTGCATCATCCTCAGCCTCAGCCTCAGCCTGCCTCAGCATCAGCCTGCTTCAGCCTCAGCCTCAGCCTGCCTCAGCCTCAGCCTCAGTCTGCTTCAGCCTCAGCCTCAGTCTGCCTTCAGCCTCGGCCTCAGCCTCAGCCTGCCTCAGCCTCAGCCTGCATCAGCCTCAGCCTCAGCCTCAGCCTGCCTCAGCATCAGCCTGCCTCAGCCTCAGCCTCAGCCTGCCTCAGCCTCAACCTCAGCCTGCTTCAGCCTCAGCCTCAGTCTGCCTTCAGCCTCGGCCTCAGCCTCAGCCTGCCTCAGCCTCAGCCTGCATCAGCCTCAGCCTCAGCCTCAGCCTGCCTCAGCATCAGCCTGCCTCACCTCAGCCTGCCTCAGCCTCAGCCTCAGCCTGCTTCAGCCTCAGCCTCAGTCTGCCTTCAGCCTCGGCCTCAGCCTCGGCCTGCTTCAGCCTCAGCCTGCATCAGCCTCAGCCTCAGCCTCAGCCTGCCTCAGCCTCAGCCTCAGCCTGCCTCAGCCTCAGCCTGCCTCAGCCTCAGCCTCAGCCTGCTTCAGCCTCAGCATCAGTCTGCCTTCAGTCTCGGCCTCAGCCTCAGCCTGCCTCAGCCTCAGCCTGCATCAGCCTCAGCCTCAGCCTCTGCCTGCCTCAGCATCAGCCTGCCTCAGCCTCAGCCTGCCTCTGCCTCAGCCTCAGCCTGCTTCAGCCTCAGCCTCAGTCTGCCTTCAGCCTCGGCCTCAGCCTCAGCCTGCCTCAGCCTCAGCCTGCCTCAGCCTCAGCATCAGCCTGCCTCAGCATTCAAAATGTGGCCGGGGAATGGAGTTCTGGGAACTCGAAGAACACGAAGTGGCCTACAGTTGGCTCCGGGCATTCAAAAACATGCCCAGGAATGGAGTTCTGGGAACTCGAAGACCACGAAGTGGCCTACAGTTGGCTCCGGGCATTCAAAATCATGCCCAAGAATGGAGTTCTGGGAACTCGAAGACCACGAAGTGGCCTACAGCTGGCTCCGGGCATTCAAAATGTGGCCCGGGAATGGAGTTCTGGGAACTCGAAGAGCACGAAGTGGCCTACAGTTGGCTCCGGGCATTCAAAATGTGGCCCGGGAATGGAGTTCTGGGACCTCGAAGACCACGAAGTGTGTAACTGTTTGCTTAAAACGACTTCCGCGGTTTCTCCCCGGATCCTGCCCGGACCCCCCTGGGGAGTCAAGATGCCCTCTTTTGACTCCACTAGAAATCTATCAGTCTTCGCTGTTAGGTAAAAAATATAAAAAAATAATCCCCAGACTATGTTTGGATTATTTGTTGGGTATCTTTTTAAATTTTTCGTCGAAAATCCCCCTATAGGGGGACAGGCCCGACTTCAGCCAAGACCCACAAAGAAAAATCGACGCCGCCTGGCTTTCGAGCCTCGCCTCGGGGTTCCGGCGACCGCTCGGGACGACTCGCGGCACCTCCCGGAGCGCTCCCGAAGCGAGAAGACCTCCAGGAGCCAACCGAAACCTCCAATGATTAACTACATCGAGCAGATCGGCGAGAAAACCGCCAGGAGTGACTCAGGAGGGAATTACCCTGGCGACGTACCCAACCCCTGCGCAAACGCGGGGCGCTAATAGTTTAGGACACTTTATAAGGGCGATGTTTGAGCTACTTCTAGGGGGTGGGGGGAAAAGCGCAAAAAAAAAGAACGAAAAAAAAAAAAACACCGACAAAAACAAAAAAAAAAAAAAAAAAAAAAAAAAAAAAAAAAAAAAAAAGAAGGGTTACATTATGTCCTGCAGACGGAATTCGGAGACTCGCAGGACACCTACCACTTCGAAAGCGGTGACCTCAGATCGCAGCCCCTAGGGATGGCGAGGTCTAATTTGGGTTCGCGCGTGGCGTCACGTGCTGGGCCCCCCAGTCAGGCCTCGAAAGTGGGCGACAAGTTTCACAGGATCGCAGCCGCAGGGATTGGCGATGGTCTATTCAGTGGTCGTCGTCGGGCGTCACTGTGCTGGGCCCCCAAGCAGAGGCCTCGAAAGTGCACAGTTTTCACTAGATCGCAGCCCCCCAGGGATGGCGAGGTCTAATTTGGGTTCGCGCGTGGCGTCACTGTGCTGGGCCCCCCAGCAGGCCTCGAAAGTGGCGACAGTTTCACAGATCGCAGCCCCCCAGGGATGGCGAGGTTTAATTTGAATCCGCGCGTGGCCCTCACTGTGCTGGGCCCCCAAGCAGGCCTCGAAAGTGGCGACAGTTTCGCAGATCGCAGCCCCCCAGGGATGGCGAGGTCTAATTTGGGTCCGCCCGTGGCCCTCACTGTGCTGGGCCCCCCCAGCAGGCCTCGAAAGTGGCGACAGTTTCACAGATCGCAGCTCCCCAGGGATGGCGAGGTCTATTTTGGGTCCGCCCGTGGCCCTCACTGTGCTGGCCCCCCAGCAGGGCTCGAAAATGGCGACAGTTTCACAGATCGCAGCCCCCCAGGGATGGCGAGGTCTAATTTGGGTCCGCCCGTGGCCCTCACTGTGCTGGGCCCCCCAGCAGGCCTCGAAAATGGCGACAGTTTCGCAGATCGCAGCCCCCCAGGAATGGCGAGGTCTAATTTGAATCTGCCCGTGGCCCTCACTGTGCTGGGCCCCCCAGCAGGCCTCGAAAATGGCGACAGTTTCACAGATCGCAGTCCCCCAGGGATGGCGAGGTCTAATTTGAATCCGCGCGTGGCCCTCACTGTGCTGGGCCCCCCAGCAGGCCTCGAAAATGGCGACAGTTTCGCAGATCGCAGAGATCGCGCCCCCCAAAGGGATGGCGAGGTCTCATTTGGGGGGGTCCGCCCGTCCGCCCTCCCTGTGCTGGGGCACCCGACCCCCATCATGCCTCGCAAGTGCGACAAGTTTTCACAGATCGCAGCCACTCCAGGGATGGCGATCTAATTGGTCCGCACCGTCGCCCTCACTGTGCTGGGACCCCGAGCAGGCCTCGAAAATGGCGACAGTTTCACAGATCGCAGCCCCCCCAGGGATGGCGATGTCTAATTTGAATCTGCGCGTCGCCCTCACTGTGCTGGGCCCCCCAGCAGGCCTCGAAAATGGCGACAGTTTCACAGATCGCAGCCCCCCCAGGGATGGCGAGGTCTAATTTGAATCTGCGCGTCGCCCTCACTGTGCTGGGCCCCCCAGCAGGCCTCGAAAATGGCGGCAGTTTCACAGATCGCAGCCCCCCAGGGACGGCGAGGTCTAATTTGAATCCGCGCGTCGCCCTCACTGTGCTGGGCCCCCCAGCAAACCTCGAAAACGGCGACAGTTTCACGGATCGCGGCCCCCCAGGGATGGCGAGGTCTACTTTGAATCTGCGCGTCGCCCTCACTGTGCTGGGCCCGAAAATGGCGACAGTTTCACAGATCGCAGCCCCCCCAGGGATGGCGAGGTCTAATTTGAATCTGCGCGTCGCCCTCACTGTGCTGGGCCCCCCAGCAGGCCTCGAAAATGGCGGCAGTTTCACATATCGCAACCCCCCCAGGGATGGCGACGTCTAATTTGAATCTGCGCGTCGCCCTCACTTTGCTGGGCCCCCCAGCAGGCCTCGAAAATGGCGACAGTTTCACAGATCGCAGCCCCCCGCAGGCAAGACAGGAAGAGGCAGGGAGGGAGGGAGGAGGAGGAAGGAAGGAGTGGAGACCACACTGCTCTATTCAAAATGAATACCCAACCAAGGAGGGTTGGGAAAAAACACACAGACACAATTAATCGTCGACCCCCAAGAAAATATGGGAAAATATGGGAAGTGTGGGGGGGACAAAAACCCTGAAAATATGGGAAAATAGGGGGAACCCTTTTACTTGTGTGTATTTATGTGTGTGTCCCAGGGCCCCTTCAGTGACACATCCAGGCGTGAGCGACGGAGAGAAGCAAGCCTTGCGCGAGATGGCATAACGACCCCACGCGGTGGCTTACGAGGGCCGCCGGCGCGGCACGCCATACCGGAACCGAGGGCGCTCACGCACGCCCTCATGCGGGCAGCGGACGCGCCCACGTCGGCGCAGACGACTCAGCTTTCTTTCGGCTGCACGCAGGAGTGACCCTGGGCAAGCGTGACCTTTGGTGCGCTGCTCTTCGGGGGCCGCGGGGGGACCAAAAACGAGCGCGCGAGACGCAACTGCCGCATCGCGGTTCGGCGATCGGGGGGCCCCATTGGGCCCGCACCAAAGGTCACTCCGGCGAAAGGTCACTCTCACGCGTAGTCGATTCTTCTTCCGCCGCTCGCGTGGAATTGTCGTTCCCAGCGTTCGTTCGGGCCAGCGCTTCTCCAACGGGGACTCCACTGGCGGGTAGTTTGGCCAGCGACCTGGCGAACCCAACCCTCCCCGATGTGGGCAACGCGGCGGTGCCAGAAAGAGGCCCTGAAGCTGCAACTGTCGGCAAATCTCAAAAAACCTGCAAATGAGCACTCGTTACGGTGCCGCCCGTCGGGGACGGGGTCCGAGCCCCCGGGGCCGCCGCCGCCGCCGCCGCCTGCCGTTGCGCTGGCGGCCCCGCGGCCGGCGCGGCTTGGCGAGGGCCGCCTGCGCCCGCGCCCCGGTGGAGACGCGCGGGGTGCCGTGCGGCTCCTCGGCCACGAACAGGCTGTGCGCCGGGCGCCGTCGTCGTCGTCGTCGTCGTCGTCGTCGTCGTCGTCGTCGTCGCCGCCGCCGCCGCCGCCGCCGCCGCCAGACAAGCACGTTCCACTACTCGCAGGGTAGCTACTCGCAAATGGCCTGGATCCGCCGCGGTGGAGTTGGGATCCATTAGACATATAGGACGGTCGTTTTTTTTTTTTTTTTTTTTTTTTTTTTTTTTTTTTTTTTTCTCCACGGTCATGGCCCCATAGGGAGCTCCACCGAAGGCCCCAGAGGCAAAGTTCGCATGCAGTTCCACCCCCATTTCGGCGCACCCCTCACACGGTTCGTGGCGCCATATGGAGCTCCACCGAGGACGGTACTTAACACTGCGTTACTCACAACTGCATTCGGTGGGATCCTTCGCAAGGCAAAGGTTTGGCACGTTTGCGAGCAGGCACCCTGCGAGTGGCGGAACGCGCTCGGTGAGCCGCGGGCGTCGACGCCGCCGCCGGCGATCGATGTCGCCGTCGCTTCCGCCATCGCCGCTGCCGTCGGCCGTGAGGCCGCGCGCGGTCGAGGGCCGAGGACGGGCGGTCCAGGGACGGGTACCTCCCGCGGCCAGTGGAGGTTGTGCAGACTTGGGCCCTGGATCTCCTCGGCCCTCGACGGCGGCGGCGACGAAGACGAAGACGGAGACGACCACGGCGCAGCGCGCGGGGCGCGGGGGTGCCCCCACCTCTTCGCGCGGCGACGGCAACACGGCGGCGCTCTTGCTCTGCTGTTCCGCTGGCTCTCGGCCTCCTCGGGCCCGGGGCCATCAGAAACGACTCATGACTTGAGTAGATCTGGGGGGTCAGGTCTGCAGACGACCCCAGACGGACGTCAAGGGACGCAACCAGCCTGTTCGGTCAGGCTGAATTTGATGCACCACACCTGGCGTCAAGCCAAAATTATGAACATGATCGAATGGTTGGACGGTGCACATCTTCGTCGCCTTAACCGGCGAAGCGTTTGACCGCCTCGACGTCGCTTTCGTGGTGGTCCTGCAGAGGAAGGCGCTCTCTGACCCTCGGCCCTACTCAACTCATATGGTTTTCTCAGGGGGAGCTTCGGGGTGATGTTGGCCGTCTGGGCTGGGGGTCTCTCGGGCCGCCTCGGGCCAGTCTCGGGGGGGAAGGGGAACAGGGGAGGGCGAACGAGAGGGCGAGGGCGAGGGCGAGGGGCGACGGGCGGCGAGGAATGAGGGGCCCGGGGAGGTGCAGCAGGAAGAGGGAGCGGAGCGCACGCCCTGCGCTCCTCCACGGCCGCAGCAGAAACGACTCCGGAGGAACATCTGGCCCCAAGGAAACGACTCAAAGGGGGGTCCAGTTCGGGAAACCGGCACGACGTCGGAGGTCTGGGCGCGTCGGCCCAAATGGCGCGTCGACCCAGATTCCCGACGCTGCGGGGTTTTCGACTGGGCAACCATTATGGGGCCCCATCGTGGGTTGCTCGAGGGGGGGGGGGCGCGCAGACTCGACAGGGGGGGGCGTTGCACCCTGGGTTGCACCTCCCATGCTCGCCTCCCTCCTCACTCCTCCTCTTCTTCTTCTTCTTATATTATTATTCCTCTCCTCTTCTCTTCTTCTTCCTCTTCCTCTTCCTCTTCTTCTCTTCTTCTTTCTTCCTCTTCCTCTTCCTCTCTCCTCCTCCTCCTCCTCGTTCCTCTTCCTCTTCCTCTTCCTCCTCCTCTTCCCCTCTCTTCTTCTTCCTCTCCTCCTCCTCCTCCTACCTCCACTCTCCCCTCCACCTCAACCACCTCCTTCCTCCATCCTGGCCTCCTCCTCCTCCTCCTCCTCCTCCTCCTCCTCCTACTCCTCCTCCTCCTCCTCCTCCTCCTCCTCCTCCTCCTCCTCCTCCTCCTCCTCCTCCCCCTCTTCCTCGTCCTACTCCTCCTCCTCCCTCTCCTCCTCCTCCTCCTTCTCCTCCTCCTCTCGGCCAACTCTATTGCGGAGAACTCGCCCGTGATTTCCAGCATCGGCGTCCTCACCGTCGACGCCGCGCGCGCGGTGGCGCGCGCGCGCGCTCGTCATCCGCGGCGTCGTCGTCCTCGTCGGAGGAAAGCGAAGAGGAGAAGGGAGCCGGCTTCGGGCCCCACGACAATCAACGATGGATCCCAGGCGAAAAGCTAACCCCCAGGGAAGGTGCCGCAGATCAGGCAGCAGGAGGAGGTGAAAGGGGAAACAAATTCGCCCCAGAATGCCAACTCAGACCCTAGGCACAACTCCCGGGAACTTCAAATTATACTGTCTTTTTTTTTCGAGCGGCCGGGACCAACCAAACTCTGCTCTTACGGCGGCATGCGCCCAGATGTCAAACTGGGTACGCCATCAGTGGGCAAATGGCCAAGGTACACTCATGTGTATCGTCTCCTCTTCCTCCTCCTCCTCCTCCTCCTCCTCCTCCTCCTCCTCCTCCTCCTCCTCTGGGGGACCTTCATATCATACTTGGGCGGCAAATCCCTCCAATTCCTACTCAAATTCAGATTGCCCGTCTTGCTGGGGCGGGGCGATCAGCACTCCGCGAGCAGGACCAGAAGGGGGCAGCCACACAGAAAAAGCTCCCGCAGGGAGCACAAGAAAACAGTGCAGCTCTGTAGACCTTCACACATGAGAGGCGTGGCACGCCGTCAACTCAGAAGACGGCCTGTCCTTCTGTGATGCGGGGGGGCGGGCTCGCTACAGGAACCCTATTGCGGAAGCCAAAAGGTACCGATAACGCTACTCCCCTGACCTCTCCTGGGGTGCGTTCTGACCAGCATTTCGAGGCGAATCCAATGGTGGCGACGAGGGACTCCGAGGAGGCCTTAAAAAGGGGAAAGCGGGCGAAGGGTACAGGTATGGGTATTTTTCCTCCGCTGACCTATGGCCTCCAAGATTCACACGTCCCACAAGCCACCTGCTCCAAAGCCCTTCGGCCCCGAGCACGTGTCGACACAAGGCCCGCTGGTCGTGCCGACAGCTCTGCTGTGCCGGCATGGCACGAGAGGACACATGGGCGATCAGCTCCAAGGCGCGCGGGTCGCAGCGGCCCGATCCCAGAAAAGGGAACGCCCCCTCTGGCGGGACCTCAGGAGGGGGAAGGTGGAGGAGGAAGGGGAGGAGGAGGAGGAGGAGGAGGAGGAGGAGGAGGAGGAGGAGGAGGAGGAGGAGGAGGAGGAGGAGGTACACATCCCCAGTGTGGACAAGACGTTCATGCCGCAGCTACCGACTTACCCTACGCCTAACGTCGGCGACACGAAGAAGGCTACGTCTACGTCCCTGGATATGCATGGTCCTGTTTTGTGACTTTGTTTCCCCACATGCTTCGTGGGGTTCTGGTTTTCTTCCCTGCCGCGTCGCACCCGCGTCTCACCTCATACCTCCCCTCCTCCTCGCAGCACTGCTCAGCACAGCTCAGCACAGCTCAGCTCAGCTCAGCTCAGCTCAGCACGGTCCCTCAGCGCGGCCTCCATCCATGACACGCTCGCAAATCGTGGCAGGAGTGGCACTTTCTCGACACCACAGGGGGTGCGCAGAGGGTGGTCCCCCAGCGCGGCCTCTATCCGTGACACCTCGCAGATCGTGGCAGTAAAGAGTGCACTTTCTCTCGACACCACCAGGGGTGGCGCAAAGGGTGTGTCCCCCAGCGCGGGCCTCTATCCGTGACACCTCGCAGATCGTGGCAGGAGTTGGAACTTTCCTCGACACACCAGGGTGCGCGAAGTGCCCCCAGCGCGGCCTCTATCCGTGACACGCTCGCATATCGCGGCAGGAGTGGCACTTTCTCGACACCACAGGGGTGCGCAGAGGGTGGTCCCCCAGCGCGGCCTCTATCCGTGACACGCTCGCAGATCGTGGCAGGAGTGGCACTTTCTCGACACCACCAGGGGTGCGCAAAGGGTGGTCCCCCAGCGCGGCCTCTATCCGTGACACGCTCGCAGATCGTGGCAGGAGTGGCACTTTCTCGACACCACCAGGGGTGCGCAAAGGGTGGCTCCCCAGCGCGGCCTCTATCCGTGACACGCTCGCAGATCGTGGCAGGAGTGGCACTTTCTCGGCACCACAGGGGGTGCGCAGAGGGTGGTCCCCGAGCGCGGCCTCTATCCGTGACACGCTCGCGGATCGTGGCAGGAGTGGCACTTTCTCGACACCACAGGGGGTGCTCAGAGGGTGGTCCCCCAGCGCGGCCTCTATCCGTGACGCGCTCGCAGATCGTGGCAGGAGTGGCACTTTCTCGACACCATAAGGGGTGCGCACAAGGGTGCCCCCCCAGCACGGCCTCTACTCCGTGACACGCTCGCGGATCGTGGCAGGAGTGACATCTTTACTCGACACCAAGGGGTGCGCAGCGCAAAAGGTGGTCCCCCGGCGCGGCCTCTATTCCGTGACACGCTCGGCAGACTCTTGGCCAGGAGAGGCGCTTTCTCGACACCACAGTGGGTGCGCAGAAGGTGGGGTGCGTCCCCCAGCGCGGCCCCTGTCCGTGCACGCACGGCCACAGTACGTCCCGGAGGAGTTGTGGGCTTTCTCGCCCACCACAAGGGGTGCGCAGAGGGGTGGTCCCCCAGCGCAGCCTCTATCCGTGACACGCTCGCAGATCGTGGCAGGAGTGGCACTTTGTCGACATCACAGGGGGTGCGCAAAGGGTGGTCCCCCAGCGCTGCCTCTATCCGTGACACGCTCGCAAATCGTGGCTGGAATGGCACTTTCTCGACACCACAAGGGGGTGCGGAGAGGGTGGTCCCCCAACGCGGCCTCTATCCGTGACACGCTCGCACATCGTGGCAGGAGTGGCACTTTCTCGACACCACAAGGGGTGCGCAGAGGGTGGCCCCCCAGCGCGGCCTCTATCCGTGACAGCGCTCGCCGATCGGGCAGGGGCAGTGGGCACTTTATGTCGACACCACAAGGGGAGCGCAGAAGGTGTCCCCCAGCGCGGCCTCTATCCGTGACACGCTCCCGATCGTGGCAGGAGTGGCACTTTCTCGGACACCAGAGACAAGGGGATGCGCAGAGGGTGTTCCCGTGGTCCTTCAGCGCGCCTTCTATCCGTGACACGCTCGCAGATCGTGGCAGGAGTGGCACTTTCTCGACACCACAAGGGGGTGCGCAGAGGGTGGTCCCCCAGCGCGGCCTCTATCCGTGACACGCTCGCAAAGCGTGGCAGGCGCGGCACGCTCTCGACACCACAAGGGGTGCGGAGAGGGTGGTCCCTCAGCGCGGCCCCTATCCGTGACACGCTCGCAGAGCGTGGCAGGCGCGGCACTTTCTCGACACCACAGGGGTGCTCCGAAGAATGGTCCCTCAGCGCGGCCTCTATCAGTGACACGGCCGCAGAAGCGTGGCAGGCGCTTGCACTTTCTCGACACCGCGGGAGGTGCAGGGGGTGGTCCCTCAGCCGCGGCGGTCTCATCCGTGACACGTTCGAAAGCATGGCAGGCGTGGATTTCCTGGGGCACCGCAGGGGGTGCGCAGAGGTAGGTCCCTCAGCGCGGCATCCATCCTGACGC
>CAUYUJ010012281.1:435388-456454 GCA_963575745.1 Prorocentrum cordatum | reverse complement strand
AGTCGCCGCGCCTGTTTCTCGTGCCCGCGCGGGCGGCCCCGTACCGGTCGATCGTTCGAGCGGAGGGTCTAAGGGGCAGCGATGGGCTGGCACATCCCCTGCTGCCTCCCGGCGAGGCGCAGCTGCTGGAGAACACCCCAAGGTGAGAGAACCAGCAGCAACAACAACAGCAACAACAACAATCATTCTAAGACTGTTCGCTCCTATCTGCTCACGTGCTGAATCAATACGTGTGTCCCAAGCCCTCGGTACCCGCCCTCGTCGTCTTCGATCGTACCCCATTGGGTGTATATCTTCCTTACCTGCCACGGTACAGCCCCTAAAACAAGGGAAGAGAGGACGGGTGGAAGGGGGAGGGAGAATTATGGAGCACGAGAGAAATTAGCAGGAGGGGGTCAAGGAGCAGAAGACAATTGGTAAAACCAGACGGGCAGATCGGGTGGACAGACCCATCGCGGGCAGGTCGGGCAGGCGGGCCCAGGCGACGAGGTCGAGCAGGCGGGTTGCTGAAGCGAGGGTCCTGCATGAATCGCGAGAGTCTCGAGCGATAGCGCGATTCCAAAAAGTAAATCGTGAGAAAAGCCAGCGTGGGCTACGAAGGGAATAAAATCCGAGGCAACAGAGGGCAGCGACGGAGCCGCTGAGGGCAGCACCGGGGCCACGAAGGGCCACGAAGGGCAACGAGGAGGCCACAAAGGGCGACAGCGGGGCCACGAAGGGCATGCATATGGGGCCGCGACGGGCGCGAGCGAGGGCCACGAAGGGGATTCGCATTCGGGGCCACAAAGGGCGACAGCGGGGCCACTGAGGGCAGCAAAGGGGCCACGAAGGGCAGCGATGGGGGCCACGAAGGGCGACAGCGGGGCCACGAAGGGCATGCGCAAGGGGCCACGACGGGCGCGTGCGAGCGGGACACGAAAGGCATATAATGCGGGGCCACAAAGGGCAGCGACGGAGCCACTGAGGGCAGCAACGGGGCCACGAAGGGCAGCGAGCGAAGGCGACCGCGGAACCAGAGTACGGGCAGCGAGGGGCATCGAAGGCGGACGAAGGGCAGCGAGCGGCGACTGCAATCATTGACGGGCTGGTCGGGCGGGCAAGCCCCGACAGGCGGGTCGTGCGGGCGGGTCGTTGAAGCGTGAGTCCTGCTTGAACCGCCAAGCAATATGTAGCGGGAGCGCGATTGCTGAGTGTCGGGGGCCGGCATTTGAACAAATTGCCCCGAAATATCAAGCGAAGCGAGTCGGAGGTAAGTTGCGACGAAGTCCCAAGCGAGAACGCGATTCTGCAATACATTGTGAAGAAGTATCAAACGGGAGCCGCGAATATGTGGCAAATTGCCCATAAGTCCCAAGCGATAGCGCGATTCTTGAATAAATTGTCAGGAAATATCAGGCGGAAGCCGTTGAATTCTCATTTCTAACGGATAACTATTGTTGTTCCCCCCAAACGGTGCATACTTTTTTTCTCAATCAAAGTGTGCCCCTCGACGCTCGCACCCTGTTTTTTGACAGGGGAAGTCTTGACGCTCAAGCTGGGCCCCTGGCCCCCGGGTTACAGCAACAACGGCTCCCGCTTGAGACTTCCTTACAATTTAACCAGGACCCCCGCTCCCGCCCGAGACTTCCTCGCATTTTATTCAGGAATCGCGCTCTCGCTGGGGACTTCCTTACAATTTATTCAGGAATCGCTCTCCCGGCGCTCTGGAGTCGCGCTCTCGCTGGAGACTTGCTTGCAACTTACTGAAGAATAGCCTTGCGTTGGAATTTCCTGCAATTTGCCCAAGCGCCGCGCTCCCGACACCCAGGCACCCAGGAGTCGCGCCCGTTGTGGCCCCATGTGCATGCCCTTCGTGGCCCCGCTGTCGCCATTTGTGTCCCCCTCACTGTCCTACGTGGCCCAGTTGCTACCCTCAGTGGCCCCATAGTTGCCTTCTGTGGCCCCGCATTATCTGCACTTCGTGGCCCCCGCTCGTTCGCGCTCTTCGTGGCCCCATACGCATTCCCTTCGTGTCCCCGCTGTCGCCCTTCGTGGCCTACTTCGTGCCCTTCGTGGCCCTGCTGTCGTTCTCTCTCGCTCTCGCTTTCGCTCGTCGTCGCCGTCGTCGTCGTCGTCGTCGCCGTCGTCTTCGACGTCGTCGTCGTCGTCGTCGTCGTCGTCGTCGTCGTCGTCGTCGTCGGTCCCCTGTCCGTCCCTCTTGGGGTCGGGTCGACGGTCCGCGGCCGCCCCGCCGATCAGCGCTGCCGCTGGCCAAGCCGACGGTCCGCGGCCGCCCCGCCGCTTGCCGGGGCCCGGCCTGCAGGAAAGAAAGGTATACCTCCCAAAAGGGGTTCGATCGAAGACGAAGAGGGAGGATATCGAGGGTTTGGGAAATACGCGTTGTTGGACACTCGAGCATATAAGGGCGAACAGTCTCAAAATTATTGTTATTGTTGTTGTTGTAAACCAGGGGCCAACGACACAGTTTGAGCCTCGTGACTTTCCCTGATAAAAAACCAAGTGCGAGCCCCGGGAGGGGCTCTTCAATCGAAAAAAAAAAAACAATGTGCCCCGGGCGGGGGGGATCAAATCATCCTTCAGAAATGAGAGCAACAACAACAACACCAGCACCAACAACAACAACAAAACCAAACCTTCCGATACTTTGTTGTGACCCAGCGGCCCCAGAGGGAGCTCCACAGAGAGACGGTTCCTCCTCGACCGCCCTAGGGGCCTCAAGCCATCCAGCCCTGCGGGCCTACAGTCAGACCTAGACCAGAAGAGCATCCCTCAAGAACATGAGACCCTCCGTCGGCCACAGCAAACAGGACATCCAAGGGTACCCTCCCCAGGATGCACAAACACATCCAACAAGGACGGAGAATACCAGGGTACCCTCCCCGAACCGACCTCGATCTTTTACCTCTGTCCGATCGTGCTTGTCGTGATTTCTCACGACAGGGAAGTGTCTGGGGCCGACGGCGCCGACGACGATGTCCACGCCGACGCTGGCGTCCACGACAAGTGCGGGACGGTCAGGGGGAACGTAAGGGGGGGACTGGCTCGGGAGGGGGGGGAACATCGAGATGGGAATCGGCGACACGTAGCCGCCAGATCGGCGACAACGAACCGATGGCAGAACCCCATGTTCCTGTTCGGGGATATGTCCATCGAGCCCCCATCCAGTGGGCGATCGGGGGTCGATGCATCCACCACTGAGTCTGGCCCCCCCCCCTGGTGATCCTCGTCGTGTGACTTTCGTGTCACAGCTCGGGTCTCTGGCGGCCGTTCGGGACGATCCGCACCACCCGAGAACGCCTTCGGCGAGGCGCAACTGCTGCTACGCACCCCGACGACGAGAACGTCCGAAAACCCCCACGGTCTCGACGTTCCCTGCCTTTTGGGCCATGGCTCGGCTCTCCGGCGGCCGCTCTGGACGATCCCCGCACCCCCCAACGCCCCCTCAGGCTTCGGAAACCTTCGAGAACAACCCAGAACTCCCGAACCCGTAATCGGGCGTTGGCAGAACTGGGTTTAGTGGGACCCGGTCTAGGGATGTGCACAAGGGGACAACCCCCCCCCCGCACGGGTCCACGAAACGGAACTGCCGTCCCCCGAAAAAAACGTCAATGACGGCAGACCTGGTTTAGCGATTCTTGCAAATATAGGGGCTCCGGGGCCCTGCCACTGGCCGGGTCCCCTTCCCTGCATGGGGTCCTGAGCTATACCCGACTCGCGCCCAGAGCCCATCCCCCCGGCGCTGCCCCCGAAGAGCGGGGCCCGAGGGCCGGGGCGGCACGATCGGCGAGCTGCGGGCGCGGCGCAGGGCCGCAAGCTTCGGAGGCCGGCGGCGCGCGCCGCGCGCCCCTGGCGGAAGGCGGGCGGTCGCCGGCACCTCCGTCCACGGCCCGCGTCTCCACGGGTCTCCAGGCCAGGAGCGGTCGAGGGAGTCGGAGAGGTGCCCCACCTACAGGGAAGCTGGAAAAAGTGGCGTTGGAAAACCAGTGAGAAAGTGGAAGTGGCCGGGGCTGGAAAAACTGGCCGTGGGTGAAAGGAGCCCGAAGCAGTAGGGATGCGTTCGCCAGGGCTGGAAAGAATAAGAGAAAACTGGCCAGGGCTGGAAAGAGTAGAAGGGAACAGAAGGGCCGGCCCCTGTCACTTCTTCCAGTTTCCATGTACTCTCGGCGACACTGGGTGGGAGACCTCCACGCCGAAAAGTAGTTTTGGGGCCTCCAACACGACGGGCGGCGTTGCACAGCTGTCGAAGGTTGAGGGCCGTCATCGGGCCAAGGACCGACAAATGGCTCAGGGTAAAATGTTGGTCCCCACGAAGGTGTCCATATGCTCGAGGGTCCAAACTGTTGAACGACGTCGGATCTTTTGGGGAGTAGTCGAGTCAGTGCAGGGGGCGACGGCCACAGCCAGGAAGCGGGCTTCGCAAAGAGAAGGCCAAACTTTAGATGGCTGGTATTCGCCAGCCGGCGTTCTATCGTCCATGGCTGGTGCTTCCTGGGGGTCCCAACATAGGGGGCGGTCGAAGAGTCAAGGAGATCGAGACGCCGAGTCTCAAAAGGCAAATCCTTGAGGTCTTCGTGGGAAGGACTGAAGATTCTTGAGTCCGTTACTGGGGGCACTGATGTGGGCTAGCCCAAATTAAACCAAGGACGAAGCCAGGTTCAGCCGGATCAGGCTGGTTTAAGCTGGTCTGCGCGGGAGAATGCCGAAGTGGGCAAAATTTCAACCACGGATGTACCAGCGCCAATGTTAGGCGTAGCAACACAAAACACGCGCATTAATCGGGGAGTCGAACCGACGTTGGGATCCTTTCTCTTCCCATGCTGCTCCAAGCGCCGAGATGATGTGGCTTCGCGCGAAAGGGCGAGTTTACGCTTTCCTCTGGCCTGATGGCGGGCACTGGGACCCGCGCGACAGAGTTCACCGCAGGCCTCCCACGGGAGCCCTCGCTCAAAGGCGACTGAGACGTGGATGGGGAAGTCCCACCAACCCTTCGCACAGTGGTTCAGATCGTTTCGGATGCAAACCTCCCGATTCCCCTTTCGGGAGCGGGAGGTCATTGTTCTCTACTAACAACACCCCCCTCCCCCAGTTGATAGGCGGCCAACCAAGAGCAATCATCCCATACTCCACCGCCGGATTAAAAACAACAAAAAACATACAAAAAACGCACGCGGCGGCAACATGACGATCGTGAGCGGGCAGTCCCGCGAAAACGTTACATAGTTGGCAAGCAAGGCGGGGGAGTGAACATGTCAGTCCGCTGGGTGCTCGCCCGCTATCAGTGTCCAAGCTCAACACAAACATATTGCGGAAACACCCACCACGCGCCACTCCGACCACCCCGCCGCAACTCCGCACTTGTTGTTGGCACGCGTTGCGTCTGCAGGGCGAACCACATCCCGCTATCCTTTTGGCATGTGGGGCCACACCCCAAGTGGCAATGTCGGGAAATAAACCATTATCGCATGGGAAAGCGACCTCCTGTTTGCGTTTGCGAGCGGCGTTGTGCCGGACATCATGCAGGAACTGAGGTTGGCCAGGAGCGCTTCCGAATTCCAATATTTGGAGCCCTGGCTCAGCCGCTTCGCTCCCAAGGATCCACGCGGCCTTTCTTGCGGTGCCTCCGTCGTCGAATCGCCTACATCGTCGGCCGCGCTCCCATTGCTGGGCGCGCCCGCTGGCGCCGCGGCGAGCCCGGCGAGCGCCGCGGCGCAAACGCCCGAAAGAAGCGCACTGAATCGCGAGCTGGCCAGCCGAAGAGCGGCGCTGGTTGCTTCCCTCGCCCCCCTCACGCAAGACGAAACCATGGGAGTCGGCCCTTCGGCCCTCGGAAACGATGCCCTGGAGCCCCCGGTGCCCCAGATTGCCCTTCGGCAGAGCGGGCTCCTTGAGCCCGGCGTATCCAGCTGAGCGCCCGCCCGACGCACAACGCGCGCAGCCGCGAGCGCGCCCGCCGAAGGGGCCGCGAGGGCACGGACGCACGCCAGACACGCAACCCTATGCCCCTGTGCGCGCTCGGAACACTTCTCGCGGATCCTGGGTTTCAGCAAATAGAGCAGCGAAAGATCCTGGGTTTCAGCAAATAGAGCAGCGAAAAGCCTGCCGCGACGACTCGCAATTTCACCCTGCGCGAGCGATAACAATCACCGGGGAATAATACAGTTAGGGGCGACGGCGGGGATAATAAGAAAGTGTCCCGGGGAAGGCAAGTTTTACTGATGATGGTGATGACGATGATCATAATGATGGTGATCCTGGTCGCCCGGCGCAAGACTGACTCGAGTGATCCCGAGGCTCGCGGCTACACAACTTGCCAGCAGGCGCTCGGCACAAGACTGACTCGAGAGACCTCGAGGCTCGCGCCTACAACTTGCCAGCGCAAAAGAGGTCCTTGGCCGTTCTGGCCAAGAAACCTCTCTTGAGCTGGACTTCGAACCTTCCCCCGCGCAAGCGCGGCATCCTTTGGAGCCGTCCTTGCACGGGAGACACTCGGCGCACGCTTGGGCAGCAGCGCTTGCCTCCTCGAAGGTGGCGCACTTCGGCTCGGCCGCCGCGGGGCCTTTGCAGGGCTTGGACCTGTGCTCGGCCTTGGCCTTGGCCTTGGCCTCGGCCTCGGCCTTGGCCAAGTCGTTCTCGATGGCCTCCATGAGCTCGTTGGCCCACTCGTTGCCTCGGGCGCGCACCGCGCCGATGCTCGCGGGCGCTCGGCGGCCCTCGCCCCCGATCTCGCGCAGGGCGCGCACGATCCGGCGACTCGCCCACAGGCCGCAGCTCCAACAGTCGGCTTGGAACATCACGCCGCTCGGTGCAGGGCAGCTCTCGCCAGGGCCAATGGTGCCAAGCTTGCTGAAGATCCTCGCGGCGGCCTTGGGGGGCCACGTGCAAACCCTGCCCGCGATCCCTGAGGGGGAGGGCGGGGTTCACTTCGCCCGGCAGCTCCCGGGCAAGGTGACCCCTACACCACCTTCAGAAACCGCGGGGTACAGGTGCGAGATCGGACGTGGCCCTTTTGGGCCTGCTCGCTGGCGCCCCCGGGCGGCTGCTCGAGGGCGTCGCGGCGCCCCACCGCGACGCCCCCGCCGATCCTCGAGACCTCGGCGGGAGCTGCCACAAGTGCCCTACGCCCAGGGTGCCTCCAGGATTCGCTCCAAAACGCAGCGAAATACTGGAGGCACCCAGGGGCATGGGGCAACCGTTGCAACCGCCGACCTTGAGGCACGCGCAATGCGCAGGCGCCTCGGAGCGCGCGCAGATCAGGACGCGCTGGGCCTTCCCGACCCTCTCGGCCCAGCGCCCCCGCACCTCGGGCTGCTGGGCGGCGGCCGCCGTGGGCGACGGCCACCGCGGGCCCGACCGCCAGAACAGTTTCGGGAACGCCCGCGCGCGCGCCCCTCGATCTCGCCCAGAAGCGCGCGCAGCGTGCCCAGCTCGAGGGAATCGCCCTGGACGATCTGCTCGCAGTTCATGATCGCGAACTCATTGGCGAGCTCGGTGCGGCGAGCAAGTCTGGTCAGGCGCCAGTCGAGCTTGCGCGGCTTGGGGAACTTGCAGCCCTGATCGATCGGGACCTGTGGCGCTCGGGGTTCACAGATCCTCGTTAACTTCCGCCGGCTTCCGCTTCGCGTCGCTTCCGCTGGCTTCCGCCAACTTTCCGCCAACTTCCGCCGTCGCTTCCGCCGTCGCTTCCGCCGTCGCTTCCGCCGTTTCCGCTCGCCCCCGCCTGCTTCCGCCGCCTCAGCCGGAAGCAAGCGGAAGTGGCAGCTAACGAGTGCCCGCGAGCCCCCCAGCCTCGCTGCTCTCGATCTGGAAAATCGCCGCGGCCCCCACCTCGAGGACGCGCAGGCGGCGCGCGCCCTCGGTGCCCATGACACGCCAGACGCCCCGCACTCTGCCGCGCCAGCCCTCGCGGGCGCCCTCCTCGGCGACGCGCGCCACCTTGCCGTGCCAGGGGGGCCCCATCGCAAGCCTCGATGCCTGTTTTCTCATTGGTGTTCGCTTCATTATTGGTGTTATTCCCCGCTTGCTTCTTCTGCTTGAACTTCTCGGAAAAGCTCGCGCGCGCCTTCGGCGGCCTGCCAGTGAGCTTGGCATTGGCCACGCCTCGGCTCTGGTGCTCGAGCGAGGCCTCGCCGCCAGTCTCGGCCTTCTCGCGCTGCCACTGGCGCGCGCCTGCCAAAGCGCTGGCCCGCGAACTTGGGCGCCCGCCACTTCTTGCGAGCCGCTGTCCGTTTCAGCCTGATCCTGTTCTCGAGGGCGCGCGGGGGCTGGATATCCTTGATCCGCTCTTCTGGCGTTCTGAGCATGTCCTTCTGCTCGTCGGCGAGCCCGAGGTCCTGTTCTCGGAGATCCAGGAGGCAGGGGTTCTCGCCCTGCTCGCAGTCCCCGGGCATGTCGTCGTTGTGGAAGCAGTTCTCGTCGAAGACGGCCCACTTGGGCACGGGCGGCGCGCCCTCGGGTCAACTCTGGATGCCTTGCGAGCCGCTGTCCGTTTCAGCCTGATCCTGTTCTCGAGGGCGCGCGGGGGCTGGATATCCTTGATCCGCTCTTCTGGCGTTCTGAGCATGTCCTTCTGCTCGTCGGCGAGCCCGAGGTCCTGTTCTCGGAGATCCAGGAGGCAGGGGTTCTCGCCCTGCTCGCAGTCCCCGGGCATGTCGTCGTTGTGGAAGCAGTTCTCGTCGAAGACGGCCCACTTGGGCACGGGCGGCGCGCCCTCGGGTCAACTCTGGATGCCCATCCAGGCGCCCCCATCCGCCAGCCGTTCTCCGATGCCGCTGCCGGGCTCGATGGAGTAGCTCCACGGCCCCTGCCCGCGACGACCTTGAGCTCGCCCTGCCCTGCGGCCGGGCCGCGCGATTGCTTCGCTCGCAGCCCTGGAGCGGCCCCGCGCCATTGTCTCTCTCGCGGAAGCGGGAGCAGGCATTATATATATATATATATATATATATAATATAATATATATATATTATATATATAATAATAATAATAATATAATAAAAAAAAAAAAAAAAAAAAAAAAAAAAAAAAAAAAAAAAAAAAAAAACGTAGGGCCCCCATTGGGTCTGGGACTTGTGCGAGGCCAATTTGCACACACCACCGCCGCCCGCAACAGTAATGGGTCATGCCAGACGACGCTGCGACGCCACAGCGAAAAGGAGCGCGGCGCAGCTCGCAGGCGCCGCGGCATGGGGAGTTCCTGAAGCAGAAACAACACTTCTTGGTGGCGGTGTATAGACATCGCCCCCCTTGGTAACCAAAATTATATAAACCACCACCGCGCGCGCTTTGATGAATTATGTTTCTGCCCTTAAGAGAGGGGGGTAGCCCAGTTGCCGCCGGCGGCGGGGGGGGGGGGCGCTGCGGGCTTTTCGCCAGAGCAAAACTGCACCACATCGCATCGTATACTATCATCGATATTGGCGGTGGTAGTCAGATACTGCGCTCGGAACTTGCGCTGCTTCTGGGGCTCGTTCTTGGCCTTCTGGATCCAGTCCTGATCCATGGCCCAGCGCATCTCGGCCTTGACCTCTTGGATCGCGGCCTCGAGCTGGCTGTGCTCGCGGGCGCCCGGCCCCGCGCAAGAAGCTCGCGGCGTCGGGGGCCGCGGGCGCGCAGATGATTCTGGAGCCACGCTCGGAGCGCCACTGCCTCGGTCCACTGGCTCGAGAAGCAGTCTGCGAACACGGGGCCCTGGCCGCGCTCCTGCTCGCTGAAGTCGATGGTCCAGGAAGCGACCAGCTCGTCCGTCCAAGCTCTGAGCTGCCCCCACACGACGATGGCCTCGAAGACCCTCGCGCGGCCCCCTCGGAGAACTCGAGCAGAGCGTTGCGCCGGCCCCTGGGCAGCGCTCGCCATCGCTTCGAACCTGGGTGGCGTCGCGCCGCCAGGTGCCCTGCTCGAGGTTCACGTCGCTCACTTGGCAGCGTCTTGCGCAAGGGGACTAGGAGCACGCTGCGCTTCTTGGCGGACTCGGCCCCCCTGCTCGGGTCGAACCGGCCCTCGACCGCGGAGATGGTGGCGGCGAGGGTGAACCTGCGCGCGCCCCCTGCGCTCGAGTGGGCCTGCTCCACTTGCCCTGTGTGGTCGGGGCGCGGAGCCAGGCGCATCGCCTTCTCCACCTCGATGGCTGCCTTGTCCTCCTCGGACTGCGTCTGGCGGCGCTTCCCGCGGAGGTTCTAGATGCGTTTCTCGGCGCCCGCCACGTAGACCTCGCTCTCACGGGCGCGCGCTTGCCCCTCGCCCGGGAGCTTGAGCCAGAGCGCGGCGGCGTCGACGACGACCGCGCTCGCGCTGGCCCTCTCCCGAGGCCCTCGGAGCCGCCCCTCGCCACCAAGCCCCGTAGTGTTAAAAGTTGCAGTAATTCGTTGTAGCAGTAGTAACTGGCAGTCGTCGCAGCTACGTACTCGTAGTTGCTACTGGTAGTAGTAGAAACTAGTAGTAGTAGTAGTAGTAGTAGTAGTAGTAGTAGTAGTAGTAGTAGTAGTAGTAGTACTAGTACTAGTACTAGTAGTAGTACTGAGAGTAGTAAAAGTATATACGAGTCGTAGCAGTCGTAGTCACGAGTGGTAGTCGTAGTAGTAGTAGTAGTAGTAGTAGTAGTAGTAGTAATAGTAGTAGTAGTAGTAGTAGTAGTAGTAGTAGTAGTCGTAGTAGTAGTATTTAATAGTATTTAGTAGAAGTAGTAGTAGTATTTAGTAGTAGTAGTAGTAGTAGTAGTAGTAGTAGTAGTAGTTAGTAGTAGTAGTAGTAGTAGTAGTAGTAGTAGTAGTAGTAGTAGTAGTAGTAGTAGTAGTAGTAGTAGTATATAGTAGTAGTAGTAGTAGTAGAAGTAGTAGTAGTAGTAGTAGTAGTAGTAGTAGTAGTAGTAGTAGTTAGTAGTAGTAGTGTAGTAGTGTTAGTAGTGGGTGTGTTGTTGTTGCGAGTAGTAGTAACAAGATTAAGAATAATGGGAATTACTCGCAATAGTAATAGTACTAGTAGTAGTTACGAGTAGTAATCGTACTTACTAATAGCAGTAGTCGTAGTACCTAGAAGTACTAGTTGATCCTAGTTGTAGTAGTTACGAGAAATAATACCAATAGTAGTTACTAGTACTTCATAGTCGTACCACGGCGAAGAATAACGACGACGACGACGACGACGACGACGACGACGACGACGACGACGACGACGACGACGACGACGACTACTACTACTACTACTACTACTACTACTATTACTACTATTACTACCACGACCTGTCGGCCGTGGCCAGGTCAGTTTGGCCTTCTCCTTGCTGAGCATCTGCTTCCTGCAGTCGGAGAGGCGCCAGCCCTGGCGCCCGCTCGCGATCAGCCTCGAGAGGGCGAACCCGCCCACCCACTGCATGTCCTTCTTGGACGTCTGAGTGATCAGGAAGGTGATCAGGCGCTTGGTCACCTCTTGAGCCTATCGGCGTTGTAGCTCTTGTGGCCGACCTTCTGCGGGCGGGGCTGCATGCCCTGCTCCAAGGCCATCTCGTGGCGCGGCCGCGTCAGGATGGTCTCCTTCCTGACCTCGTGGCCGCGCTCGCGCTCCCGTTTGAACCGACGCTCCAGACTGCGCGCGATGCCCTCGAGCGGGCGCTCGGCGGTGACCACACCTGGGATCTCGCGGGGCGTCCTGTCGCCTCGGCCCCTCTCGCGCCTGCGCTGGCTCGGGCGGGCGCGCCCGCGGCCGCGGGGGCCGTTCTTGCCGAGCCTCGCCGCGGCAATCTTCTTCTCGAGAGCAGCTCGAAGGCCGGGCCATCAGGCAACCGTCTCGCGACCCCAGCGCCACCTGTTCTGTAGCTCGGCCTTAGCTGAGGTGGGCAGGAGGGCGAATTTCTTCACGTCGCGCTCGTCCGCGCGCTTGCTCCAGCCGAGGAGGATCTGGACCTTGGACTGCGCTGAAGGGTCTCGTCGCAGCGTGGGCGCAGCTCGGGGCTCGTGCGTTTCCTTGTCGTCCACGTTCCTGCCTTGGGGTCTGCCGCCCCTGCCGAAGCCTCGCTTCGCGCCTCGGCCGAGATCGCGCAGGGCGCCCGGCGACTCCTGGGCGCCGAGGACGCGCATCGCCTGCGCGCCCTCGAGGCGGAGACCGCGGCGACCTTTCAGATCGAGAGCAGCGAGGCAGGGAGGCCCACGGGCACTCGTTAGCTTCCGTTTGCTTCCGACTGGGGCGGCGGAGTCAAGCGGAAGCTTGCGGAAACGGCTGGAACGACGGCGGAAGCGGCAGAACTTGGCGAAAGCTGGCGGGAGCGACACGAAGCGGAAACAGGCGGAAGCTAACGAGGACCTGGGAATCCCAGGCGCCACTGGTCACGATCGAGCAGGGCTACAAGTTCCCCAAGCCGCGCGAGCTCGACTGGCGCCAGACCAGACTGGCTCGCCGCACCGAGCTCGCCAAGGAGTACGCGATCATGATCTGCGAGCAGATCGTCAAGGGCGGCGCCCTCAAGCTGGGCACAGTGCGCGCGCTGCTGGGCGAGATCAAGGAGCGCGCGGGTTTCTCCGAAACCGCTCTGGCGGTCGAGCCCACGGTGGCCGTCGCCCGGGTTCGAGAGGGCGTCCTCCTCCTCCTCTTGCTCCTCCTCCTCCTGTCTCCTCCTCCTCCTCCTCCTCCTCCTCCTCCTCCTCCTCCTCCTCCTCCCCTTCCCTCCCCCTCCCCTCCCCCTCCCCCCCCCCCCCCCTCACCCCCCTCCACCTCCCCTCCCCCCACCCCAGCGAAGATTTGGGTCTGATATAGGGCATGTGTAGTATCTGTTCTTATCAGTTGAAAGCATTGCTCAGCTTCGCTTAGAGGACTGTATGACTGTAATAACATCGGGGCTCAAGCTCTTTGAAAACAGAGCGATCTCCGCTCTGGTAGCGGAGCCGCCCATCGGGCGGCGCGCGCGGCCCCGCCCCGCAAGGCCGCAGCCGCGATATACGTCGTGGACATCGCCACCGACAAGGTCAGCAGCGCTACCGACAAGGTCAGCAGCATCCTCATAGAGGACATATTCCAGTATCCGAATATCGACGGCTCACGGCTTGGTGGGACGTCCCGCTCCTGAAGTGGGAGACCATCTCAGACGAGAGCAGCATCTCACCTGGTAAAGTATACGGATATCCGATCATTCACACCCGGTCAAGTTTACGATAACCGATTGATTTACACCCGGCGAAGTTCAAGACAGTCTACAGCTTTCACGCCCGGTGAAGTTCACGATAGTCTACAGTGCTCACACCCGGTGAAGTTCAAGATAGTCTACAGTTATCTCATTGTGAAGTTCAAGATAGTCTACAGTTGTTTCATTGTGAGGTTCAAGATAGTCTACGGTTGACACCATGGCGGACTACTCAAGACCTCAGACTCTACCCTTGGAGGAGAGTACACGTCAGATTCCTCCCGGCTGGAAGCCGGGCATTCCGAAGTACAGCGTGAAGAAATACTTACAAAAGTTGTCTTTGTGGTGGAGAACCAAAAACGTCGATGATGACGGAGTGGCAGCTCTTCTTGTGTTGCAGCGTCTTCAAGGAGGAGTTTACAAGCAAGCGTTGAGGTTCAAGGTGGAACGGGATGGCAGAGAGTACATTGGAGAGAATGCGTTCGCCCTGGAGAGAACGGAAGCAGACGAGCTACACGGAGCACAAGCGCATCCCTCAGGACTTTCTCTCTTCACTCGTTGGCTTGAAGGCGAATATGGACTGCACGATCAAGACGCAGTCGGAGTTGCACTCGACAAATTCTTTTCATTCAAGAGAGGGCCCCGAGATCTCGGGCAATACATTTCAGATTTCGAACTTGTGTATGATGAAGCGGCAGACCAAGCAGGACTCAATATCAACGCAGTTGGACGGAGTTACTTGTTGCTTCAGGGATGCGACCTCTCCATCAAGAAGGTCGACGACATCAAACTCAAGATCGACGGGGACCTCAGACGGTATAATGACATCAATGCTATCATGACGCGTCTCGCCAAGCAGTCACTGGCTCAGAACAACCCAGAACAGTACGAAGGCTTCTGGGTCGACTCAGATGAAGAAGAATACTGGGATTACTACGGCTACTACGATGACTACGGCCAGTGGCAGTACCACGAGGATGACGAATGGTGGGACGAGGAAGAACAATATGACGAGCAGTATTCTCCACCCAGGGCTTCAGCAGCAGATGACGAGGCGTACAAGGGATCCGGCAAGGGCAAGAAAGGAAACCCAGGCAACTGCAGCAAGTGCGGTTCGAGATGGCATCGATCTGAAGACTGCCCTGCCGGAGGCAAGAAGGACACCAAGAAAGGCGACGACAACAAAGGGAACGGCAAAAGCAAGTCGGACTCGAACAACGGCAAGGGCAAGTATCGTGGCGGAAAGAGCCGCGGTCGAGGCAAAGGACGAGGAAAAGGTTACCGTGGCAGAGGCAAAGGCAAAGGCAAGAAGAGCAAGGGCCACTACGGTGACGACTACGACGAGGAGTACTACGACGATGATTGGGACTGGAGCACCACTCACGGCAGTTGGTATGCGACGAGAACCAAGACCCAGAACAAGGACGCGCTGTGGACCTTCAACACTCGAGCAGAAGTTCATCATGGTTCATCCTGGTCTTCACTGCAGACAGTACCCTCCTACAGCCTGGACGACCCGGAGTCACCAGACATGGGGCAAGGATTTCAAGAGACCTCCTCAGCGTCAGCATCGAAACCCACCTTGGCTCCTTCGGCACAGGCAGCAGGACCAGCATCACCAAGACCGACTCGGAGAGCTACGACTGGAGACGTCATGCCAGACATGGGCTCTCCTGGTCATGCCTCTACCTTTGACGATGACGAGGAAGCCGAACCCCGTCGCCTACCTCGCGGAATCGTTCCTGGAGGCTTGGATTTTCTTGTCAGAGAAGTTCAGAACTTGTGCTACGAAGATCAAGTATCACAGCAGAACAATCACAACGTGCACGAGGTCAACACGAGCTATCATTCTATCAAAGGCACCAAGAGGTTTGGTCTGCTTTACGATCCTGGTGCATCGTCAGGCATCATCGGCACGGACACGGTACGGGAATATCAGCAGGAGATTCTCGGCGGCGCAGAGATCGAATCCAGACCAACCCGAGCTCAGTTCACGGGCATCGACGGCAAGCCTACACCTGGCATCGGCAAGGCGATCGTACCACTACGCATCCCAGCCATGAAGGACGCGACGTTCACTGGAGACATGATCGGAGGCATGGGAAGCTGGTGCCCGGCTCTGATGCCATTGCCAACCTCGATCAGATACAGGGCCATCATGTTCTCGGCGATGTTCGACAACGGTGACGGCATCCTGGTGATCTTCCCTGACAATCGACGACTTGGCAATCGAGCTACACCAGTGTATATCAGGCTCCTGTTGACTGACTCTCGGCACTACATCATCCCGACGGACAACCAGCATATCCGAGAAGAAGTTGATCAACAATATCTTCATGGAGTTCTTCTGGACCATCTTCAAATATTCTGGGACTTCAAACCATCCCGCTCTGGAGGCAGATCGGCGGAGTTTCAAGTGGATACAGCACCCGCGGACACTAGCACCGGAGCGAAGTCATCGACTTTTTCGGGCATGAGCAGGGACACGACCAACCCAGAAATTCTGAAGCAGCTGGACCATCTCAGCAAGAGCATCGAGAGCATCAAGGATCACATCGGCCAGCCCGCAGCTCCCAACACGCACCACTTCGCGAGCATAGAGACGGCATTCGCTGGACACAGTTGTGGAGACGACAAGTGCACTCAAGACCACCAGTATCCTACGAGGAAAACGACTGTTACAAGAACACAAAACTTCTGGAAGGTCTGGGGCATGTTCAAGGGCAGCGGCTTTACTGGCGATATGATTCCAGACGGCCTGAATCCGGCACAACAAGAACGAATGCAGAAAAACTACCAGGGCATCCCAGAGAAATTCTACACCAAGACGAAACTGACGGTCATTACCCCCAGAAATGCGGACAGCTTCCTGGAACATCTTCAAAATTACAAGATCACGAGCGTGGACATGCAGGAACACTTCTCGGGAAGCAGTACCTTGTCATTCTGGGCATGGAGGTGCGAATTCTCTGTATTATTCCCAACGGATATGAGATACGGCTGGAACCTCGGGCTGAAGGAACACCAGGACATCATTACCAGATTTCAGAAGGCCATCCGTATCCAGGTGAAATTCTACACGCCAGAGTCAGAGTGTACCCCCTGGTCACAGGCGAGTCAGACGGCAGATCCAGAGAGAAAGGCAGCGAATCGCTCAGCAGATCTTCCAGCACTTCAATGGGTATCCGACGAGTGCAAGAACACGAACCTGGACGGCACGGACTACGTCATAGAGAACCCGGCCAAGAGCGCGATCTGGGAGGAGTCACCCTTGAAGGGGCTGCAGAGCGACGAGCGCATGTACAACAACATCTGTGACCAGTGCCAGCACGGAGCTCAGGACGCAGAAGGCACACCCATCCAGAAACGGACGAAGTTCATGGCATCCTTTCGCATGAGGAGAACGGCAATTCAGTGTCAATGCGTACGTCCCCATGCTTGGCTCGTTGGAGGCGCCCAGACATCGAAGGCCAAGATCTTCACAGAGAAGCTGTGCAATAACATCTTGAAGGACATCGGCAAGCGCATCGAGATGACGCTCAAGACACCATTGGACCTTCTTTTCTGGACGTGCGAGAGGTGCAAGCATGGAAACAAGGCAGGGACACCACATACGAGAACAAAAAGGTGCAGGTTCGATCCCAGCCGGAATCCTCCTGGAGTTGCTGGGCCACCACCAGTACATCTCCCTACAGCTCCTGCGGAAGCAGTAGCACCGGCTCCTGTACCTGCAGCACCGGCACCAGCAGCAGTTCCTGTGCCAGAACCAGCGGCAGCAGTTCCACAGCCACCAGCTCATGAGCCAGACTCAGAAGTTCCAGAACCACCACCAGGACTTGATCCACAAGAAAAGGAGACGAGTTCTAAGGGCGATACCACGGACCAGCCGAGCATCAGCAGTAAATCACCCAAGAAGGAAATAGTGATCAAGCCCAATTTCGACTTGCAGCGCTTCAAACATCAACTCGAAGAGGCGGCTTCGGATCAAGCACGACTGGCATTGCTCCTGGGATTTCATCTGAAGTTCTGGCACGCTACACCTGATGAGATGGCGAGACTACTGGCGGCCCTTGGAGTGGAACCGAACATCATCAAGCTTTGCCCACAAGTGGTCAAGGATCTGTGCGAAGGTTGTCGCAAGTATGCTATGCCGTTACACCGACCAGCGTTTCGCGCACACATCACAACGAAGTTCAACGAGCGAGTTCAAGGCGATTTATTCTTCCTGTGGGACATGATATGGCTCATTCTAGTGGACGAGCACATCAGATACAAGGTCATCGGAGTGATGAAGGACAAGACGGCCCCAGAGTACCTACGTTGTATGGGAGAATGTTGGATCAGATTCTTTGGGCCTATGGAGACATTCGTATCGGATCAGGAAGGAGCTCTAACCTCGGACCTCGTTGGAACGACGCTGGACAGGCACACGATCAAGCGAAAGTTTGCCGGCACGGACCCGAACAAAGAGGAGAAGAGTACTACTGGATTGGTGGAATCTCATATTCGCATGACCAAGTCTATAGCGTTGAAGAACGAGGTGGTCGCCAAGCGAGAGGGCCTCAACATTTCCAAGGAGACGCTAGTGTACGAGGCGGCGATGGCGCAGAACTTATTGCTCAACTTCGGTGGAAGCACGCCCGCCAACGCACTTCTCGGCTACACTCCTAGGGACTTCTACGACGAGAACTCGGCGACCACCATGGCCCACAAGGGCGCGCTCGAGATTTCACCTGACACGTTTGAGTCGAACGTACGTATGCGATTGTTATCCAAGCAGAATGTCCTGAAGACGATCGTTGAGGAACGCCTCGCCATAGCCAATAAGTCTCGACCACAGAAACTGGACATCGAGAGGATCAAGGTCGGTGACAAGGTGGACTTGTATCGCACACCGAGCAAGAAGGATCAGGAGGGCTGGCGAGGACCATGTGATCTACTACATATGAAGAGCACAGGAGCGATCGTGGTATGGAATGGATATCCCTACATCGTTCCACTGCGGCACATTCGGATTCATCAGAGATTAGCAGCTTGGACCAACAGCTACGAGCGTCAACATACAGCATCTTCACCTTCGATGTACTTGGTCACGGAGTATACCGACATGCTTGACATTGTGGAAGGCACGGTTCCGTTCAAGCCGCAGATCGTGGGCATGCTGATTGGCGCCGACGGCAAGATGCGAGCCTCATCCAGTATGGGAGAGACACCTCCCAAGGTTTGGATTCTAGCTCAGCAGTGCGCAGAGGACGAATGGGGAATCAAAATCGACGGTATTGTCTTTGGCAGATGTGTTCGACGGTTGTACGCGGTTACTGGAGCTACTTTCGGACGACAGGTGACTTGGGACTGCACGAGACGCGATCAGTATGTGACAACGGACATCAATCCCAGCAGGCAGGTATTGGACATCATCAATGCCATTCCGAACATGAGCGACGTCAATGCGTGCAGCATCCTGTTCTATTCCTTCTCATCAATGGCAGAAGACGAGGAAACGAAGAAGTATGTCATCCCCGACTTCTCGGACATCTCGGCGATCGATCCCGACGACGAGAGCATGCTAGACCTACCTCTTCAATGGCCTCTATCACCTGATCGTGACCCAGTGGCGGAAGAACAACAACAAGGAGAACAACCACCGCCACCTGGACCGCCTCCGGCACCAGCAGTGGCAGTACAGCATCCTGGACATGGACATCCTCAAGCAGCAGAAGTACATCCTGGACTTGGACCTCCTGCTCCACCAGCTCCTCCGGCAGCTGGAATCCGACTTCGACCCGAACACGATCAACTACCACTTCCAGCAGGACTGCCATACGGCGGAGGACCACCTCCGGGACCTCCACCTGCTCCTGGACGAGCAGTGGCAGCGGCTCCAAGCCCGCAGACATTCGACATCAGCGACACGGCATGGCCGGATGGAGACGTCAGCATCATCGAGGCGGACAGCAACATCCCGCCAAGACCACCGTTTCCACCACCGGCTCCGCAGCGAGTTACCTTGCGCGACGACAACAGCTGGAAGCGAGATCGACAGGCACTGGACGAATCTCAGCAGAGTATCGAAGTGGATGACAAGAGCATGATCAGTGACGAGCAGTTCGTGCCAGAGTCAGGCTCGGGAGCTCCTCCTCCACCACCGGCGCCGCCGGCGGCTGGCTGGAGACCACCATACGCACCACCAGTACTACCAGTACCCAAGCAGGCGACAGTTCCGAAAGCGACCTCAGTAGCACCATCATCGAAGCCGATCATCAAGGAGACTACTGAAGCGACGCGAGCTCAATCGACACCACAGGCACGACGACGAGAACTTAGCCGATCACCGATCAAAGTAAGGAACGAACCTGGCACTTCGAGTTCATCAGGAAGCACGACTATTCCTGGCGGAACAAGTTCAACTGGGAGCCAACCGACTCCCGCGGCGACGACTGCAACACCGGCAACGACTACGGAAACACCTACGACACAATCTCCACCTAAAGCTCCATCTCCATCCTCAGCAGCTCCATCCTCATCTCCTACACCAACAGCGTCGAGCTCTACGCCGACGAAGACTATGGACAATCCTCCTGTGGTGCAAACACCACCTCCGACGAAAGCAGCGGTGAGTTCACCATCGGCACCATCTCCTGACGGAGACAAGAGTACCATCGTGTATGACGGAGGAGAAGAACAAGCAACGGTGGACTATGGACCTGCTGAAGAACCAACGCGAGATTATGGATCACCCCCAATGGCGTCATCGACAGGAAAGCCTCAGCCTGTAAGTCCTGGAGTTGTTAAGGAACCAGCTATCTCTCCAGAAGCTGCTAAAGATCTACCTCAAGTGGTTACTCCTCAAGGTGTTCGTAAACGTGATCTCTCTCAAGACCTTGAAGATGTACGATTGAAAGTATCACCATCACAACCACCTGAGAACAAGAAGCTAAGGGCCAGTTCAGAACCTCCAGACGGTAAGAGACCACTACCTATCCTGGAAAGGTCGCCACCCTTGTTGACGGACACGAAACGCCCGAAGACGATGGAAGGATTCACAGCGTTCGGCGATCAACAACTCGGCATTCACCATGTTCAAGATCGACACCTGGTCAGCGCCTACATGGACAGCGACGAATTAGACGAGTACCAGACGATCATGACCAGCATGGCCCAGGAAGTTTCAGACAACCTCCAGCGCATGAGCGATAACGAGTTAACATGGACGGCGGAAGAAGCACATTGGACGATACCCGGACCGTTCAAGGAGAGCAGAACGTTCTACTTCGACCTGAACACCGGCGACGCGATATTCGCCCAGAACGACGACATCTTGACCGAGGAAGACATCGTCAAGTACTGGCCGCTCGTCGAGGCGGCAGACCGATTGGAATCGAGGTCGTTCATAGACAATTTATGTTTCAAAAGTGTTCATTACAACAACATGGACAGTTCGAACGTGATCGACGCGGTGTGGGTACGACGTTGGAAGAAGGTCTTCGATAAGGACAACAACATCACGTATATCATTAAGTCAAGGCTTTGCGGTCGAGGTTTCTTGGACGCACAAAAGCAAAACGTGATGAGGCACTCATCGACGGCATCAAGACTCTCACAGAGATTGATTGCATCCCTCTACTCGACGGAGAGCGACATGATCATGGAGACCTGGGACATTTCGACGGCGTTCCTACAGGGACTGAACTACGAGCAGCTGCGTAAGCACGCCAAGCGCATGGGCATCGAGGTTCGTGAACAACGCAAAGTGTATCTTCAACCTCCTGCCAATGTCTGGCGGCACTTTAGGGAGTACGAGAAGAGCAACATCAGGATTCCCGAGACGGAAGTATGTTTCTTTGTATTGCAGCTACTGAAACCCATCTACGGCACAGTGGACGCACCCTTATTGTGGCAGCTGGCTTTATCAATACATGTGTTGGACGACATGAAAGGAGTTCAGAGCGTGTTCGACGATAATTTCT
>CAUYUJ010012281.1:425205-430288 GCA_963575745.1 Prorocentrum cordatum | reverse complement strand
CCTCCTCCTCCTCCCTCCTCCTCTCAAGCCACCTAGGCTCGAGACGGGCGACGGAGCCAGCGCTCCACGCCGTCAGCTCGGGCCGATCCCAATACCTTCTCGCGGCGCTTGAGGGACTTCGACCCCCGCCTGCCCCCGCAGCATTCGGGCCTCGACGACGAAAGTTGGGATTCAAGCCATGTCAGGACATCGCCCGTGGACCCGCTGCAAAGCCTGCGACACGTGCGAGTACAACCACAAGCTAGACAGCAAGCATCCGACCTGCCCGAAGTGCCAGCATCGGGTCAGGCTACACCGCACACGATCTCGGTCGCCCTCAGTCACCTTCGGAGGCACAGAGATCGCCGAGCTGGAGGACCCTGAAGCAGCCACGAACTCCAGGAAGAACAGCTTTCCCCCCTCCAGGAGGAAGACGACCATCACCGACCACCTCCAGCTCGCGCTCGAACAGGCGACCGACCCGCAGCTCCAGGCGATCCTCCATGCGCAGATCACCAGGATCACCGCCCAAGACGAGGAGACGGAGACCAAGGGGCAAGTCACCACCGTGGAGGCCATGAGGCAGGCCGACGGGGTCTGGCGTGCCGCCGTGAACAAGCACAACCAGCTCGTCGCCAACGTGCTGAAGCTCAGGGAGAGCCTCAACGCCGCCGAGGCGAAGGAGGCCGAGGCGGCGCCTGCAGTGGCCAAGGCCGAGGCCGTCAAGAAAAAGAAGGCGACGGCTCTGGCGCAAGCCGAAGGAATAGGGCTTCCAGCTGACAGCAAGGACCAGCGCACGAAGGAGCCCAGCGCTGGACCAGTTTCCTCCGCGCAGTGGGACCCGCTCCTGCCCCTAGGCCTCGAGGAGCTGGAGTTCGAGGAACACGAGACACAGGAGCTGGCGAAGGTCCAGCACGACCTAGAGGAGCTCAAGAAAGCTTTCGACACCAAAGAGCCACATATGCAGGCGCTGAGCACCCGCGCCCAGACCGTCAGGAAGCAGCAGGAGGAGCGGCTCAAGAAGAAGAGGAAGGGCGACGACGGCACCGCAGCCACAGCGCAGCAGCAGCCAGCGCCGCCCGAGAAGCCCCAGGACGAAGGCGGCGGCGCGCCTGCAGCTGACGGCGAGGCTGGCGAGGCCGCGGCGAGCGCGGCCGCGGCCGCGGCCGCCGAGGAGCGTGAGCCCAAGGCCGAGGCCTCCCGCTTGTCGGCCGCCAAGTTCGCGGCTCAGGCTGCTGCGGCCAAGGCGACCAAGGAGGGCAAGGACAGCAAGGACACCAGCGGCAAGGGCGGCCAGCAGAGCAAGGGCTCAGCGGCCACCAAGGCTGCGTGACAGGAGACGGAGGCGCCCGAGACCCAGGGCGCCAGCGAGGCCAACGACGGCCTCGCCACCAGCACCCTGCTCTACAGCAACGTCACATGCATGTAAGATAAAGTGTGGGGTTATCTACTGACGCGGGGCGGCGACTTCTACGGCCCCGCAGAGACGCATGTCGGACCAGCTGATGTGGGCAGGTGGGCCGCCAAAACCAGATCAGAAAATCTTCGTTTGTTTCACAATGCTGCTCGACCATCGAAGTTGACGGCCAGCCTTGAAGGGGGATATGATTCTCGTGAATCTGAATCGACAGGGCACGCCAACGAGGGAGGCGAGTGGCTACTAGCTCGGGGCCATCTTCAGGCCCATCTTTGCCATGAGGGGATGCAAGCGCCAGGTTTGAAAGCCAGCCCTAGTTACAGCCTCGACGGGCTCGTTCCTTGCACGTTGCATGTCCGTGGATACTCTCTTGTAGTTATCATTTTCTATGGGATCTGCAGTGTAGGCCTCGCAGGACCCAGTTTTGTTCGCCTCAGACGCCTTGGCAGCCTCCTCAGAGCCCTCCAGCTCCCGTGGGTCGTCCTTGGGGATTGGAACGTTACCCCCCCCCCCCCCCCCCTCAGAATCTGCAGGCCTCGGGGTTGTTGACGGAGTTGGAGGGATGATCAGGTGCGCTGACGTAGAGTACACATGTGACCCAGGTGGGGGCAAGCAGGCAGGCCGACGGGGCCTGGCGCGCCGCCGCGAACAGGCACAACCAGCTCGTCGCCAACGTGCTGAAGCTCAGGGAGAGCCTCAACGCCGCCGAGGCGAAGGAGGCCGAGGCGGCGCCTGCAGTGGCCAAGGCCGAGGCCGTCAAGAAAAAGAAGGCGACGGCTCTGGCGCAAGCCGAAGGAATAGGGCTTCCAGCTGACAGCAAGGACCAACGCACGAAGGAGCCCAGAGCTGGACCAGTTTTCTCCGTGCAGTGGGACCCGCTCCTGTTCCAAGGCCTCGAAGAGCTGGAGTTCGAGGAACGCGAGACACAGGAGCTGGCGAAGGTCCAGCACGACCTAGAGGAACCCAAGAAAGCTTTCGACGCCAAAGAGCCACAAGTGCAGGCGCTGATCACCCGCGCCCAGACCGTCAGGAAGCAGCAGGAGGAGCGGCTCAAGAAGAAGAGGAAGGGCGCCGACGGCACCGCAGCCACAGCGCAGCAGCAGCCAGCGCCGCCCGAGAAGCCCCAGGACGAAGGCGGCGGCGCGCCTGCAGCTGACGGCGAGGCTGGCGAGGCCGCGGCGAGCGCGGCCGCGGCCGCGGCCACCGAGGAGCGCGAGCCCAAGGCCGAGGCCCCCCGCTTGTCGGCCGCCAAGTTCGCGGCTCAGGCTGCTGCGGCCAAGGCGACCAAGGAGGGCAAGGACAGCAAGGACACCAGCGGCAAGGGCGGCCAGCAGAGCAAGGGCTCAGCGGCCACCAAGGCTGCGTGACAGGAGACGGAGGCGCCCGAGACCCAGGGCGCCAGCGAGGCCAACGACGGCCTCGCCACCAGCACTCTGCTCTACAGCAACGTCACATGCATAGGAGATAAAGTGTGGGATTATCTAGTGACGCGAGGCGACGACTTCTACGGCCCCGCAGAGACGCATGTCGGACCAGCTGATGTGGGCAGGTGGACCGCCAAAGCCAGATCAGAAAATCTTCGTTTGTTTCACAATGCTGCTCGACCATCGAAGTTGACGGCCAGCCTTGAAGGGGGATATGATTCTCGTGAATCTGAGTCGACAGGGCACGCCAACGAGGGAGGCGAGTTGCTACTAGCTCGGGGCCATCTTCAGGCTCATCTTTGCCATGAGGGGATGCAAGCTCCAGGTTTGAAAGCCAGCCCTAGTTCCAGCCTCGACGGGTTCGCTCCTTGCACGTTGCACTTCCGTGGGTACTCTCTTGTAGTTATCATGTTCTATGGGATCTGCAATATAGGCCTCGCGGGGCCCAATTTTGTTCGCCTCAGACGCCTTGGCAGCCTCCTCAGAGCCCTCCGGCTCCCGCGGGTCGCCCTTGGGGACTGGAACGCCCCCCCCCCCCCCCCCCAGACTCTGCAGGCCTCGGGATGTTTGACGGAGTTGGAGGAATGATCAGGCGCGCTGACGTAGAGTACACATGTGACCCAGGTGGGGGCAAGAAGGCCTCACATCTGGACTACCTCGTTCACAGCTATGCATCACAGTCATACATACAGCGAGTAGAGCCCATCCACGACGTTCCATGGAAGCCGCACATCGCACTTCTCACTCATGTCGTTTCATCAGGCGAGCAGCTTTTGACAAGGATTCTAAAGCTTCCTCGCCGTCTTCCATCTGCAGCCAGGCCCGCAAAAGCCCCGGCCCCTGGATCCAAATCGTGCCAAGCCAATGCCCAACGGGCTGAGAAGGCCGCCAAGGGCCAGGAGCTTCGGGACCGAACTTACCAAGCCGTTTTCGGGGATGTCTGGGGGGAGGAAGAGGCCGAGGACGGTGTTTCCACGCGCGCTGGTGACACGTCTGACGACGACCCTCACCCGCCCGAATGCGAATCCGACGAAGAGGATCCCTGGGCCAGCGAGACGATCTTTCAGGCAGCGGCCTCACGCGCCGCCGCATCTTCTGCTGCATCCAGCCCATCCGAGGCGAGCGGTGGAAAAACAGAGCCTGCACCATCGTCCAGCAATTCAGCCCAGCGTGTGACCCCCCCGCAGCAACCTGCTCCCAGGGGTCGGAGTCCGTGCCAGCCAGTAATTCGGAGACGTCTCAGAGCTTAGCCGAAGACCCATCTGATTGCCAGCAGAGTAGCCTTGCCAGACAGCAGCCGACATTTGAAGTGCCCCTAGACCTTTGGCGTGCCCATCGGGAACATACAGGGATGCTGAAACCCGACTGCTGATGCCCTGCCACTGCTGTGGCGCAATCCGTCGCATTTTGGCTCAAGCCTGGCACCTCCACATACCTCGGCCGACTGTGCGGTTCCTGGATAGCAGCTGTGGAGGCCGCCATCTACGACCACCGCCAGCAAACCCACCTCGGGAGCACCAGAGCTCAGGGCCCCGAGTTCCGCGTCACAACGGTACGATAAGCTCAGACCAAGCGCGCCACGGCGCTACGGGACACGAGCAGCTCCTGGTGGACGCGGCTTCACACCACCTTACAGCACATCTATCGGCATCGAGCACGAGCCAACGGACATCTCCAACTACGGCAACTGCACGACGCTGTGGATCGGCTACGACAGGAGGCACCAGGAGGTGCCGCCACCATCATTCGCGACAAGGACGGCATCACATGGGCCCACTGGCTCAGCATGCTCGAGGCAGTCCGCACCACCCCCGTCGAGGAGCTGGTGGACTACGCGGCTGCGGCGGGCGTACTAGCCAAGCGAGCCCAACGACGAGCCCTAGGCAAATCTATGCATGATTTCCGGGAGTGGGCAGTGACGACGCCAGCCTTGAGCGTCCTGCACCGCTCACTCAAGCCTCAACCCCAGCCCGCTGAATCCAAGCTTGTGGGCACCACCACCCTGGTTCATCCCGGGGACCTACTGGGCCACAAGGTCACCTGCTGGCACCAGCTATGGGCCCCAGCAGGACAGGACCTCAGCGGGCTAGACGATCTATTCGACAGGATCTTGCAACGAGTACGAGAACGCGGACTCCTACCCCTCGACGGCGCTGCTGTCCGACGGGCCCTCCGTCGGCAACGGGCCAACACAGGCCAAGGCGCTGACCGCCTCGGCCCCGCGGACCTGCTGCGTCTACCCGACGAGGCTTTGGAAGAACTC
>CAUYUJ010012281.1:400205-420205 GCA_963575745.1 Prorocentrum cordatum | reverse complement strand
CTCAGCAGCCCTCGAAAGTGGCGACAGTTTCACAGATCGCAGCCCCCAGGGATGGCAAGGTATAATCTGAGTCCGCGGTGTGTACCCACTGTGCTGGGCCCCCCCCCCAGCAGGTCGCGAAAGTGGCGACAGTTTCACAGATCGCAGCCCCCCAGGGATGGCGAGGTCAAATTTGAAGCCGCCGTGGGTACCCAGTGCGCTGGCCCCCCCCAGCAGGCCTCGAAAGCGGCGACAGTTTTACATATCGCAACCCTCCAGGGATGGCGAGGTCACATTTGAATCCGCCGTGGGTGCCCACTGTGCTGGGCCCCCCAGCAGGCCTCGAATGTGGCGACAATTTCACAGGTCGCAGCCCCCCCAGGGATGGCGAGGTCCCATTTGAGTCAGCCGTGGGTACCCACTGCGCTGGCCCCCCCAGCAGGCCGCGAAAGTGGCGCCAGCTTCACAGATCGCAGCCCCCCAGGGATGGCGAGGTCCAACTTGAATCTGCGTGTGGGTACCCACTGTGCTGGGCCCCCCAGCAGGCCTCGAAAGCGACGACAGTTTCACAAATCGCAGCCCCCCAGGGATGGAAAGGTTTCATTTGAGTCCGCCGTGGGTACCCACTGTCCCAAGGGATGGCGAGGTCCCATTTGGGTCCGCCGTGGGTGCCCACTGTGCTGGCCCCCCCAGCAGGCCTCGAATGCGGCGACAATTTCACAGATCGCAGCCCCCCAAGGATGGCGAGGTCCCATTTGAGTCAGCCGTGTGTACCCACTGTGCTGTGCCCCCCAGCAGGCCTCGAAAGTGGCGACAGTTTCACGGATGCCAGCCCCCCAGGGATGGCGAGGTACACTTTGAGTCCGCCGTGGGTACCCTCTGTGCTGTGCCCCCAAGCAGGCCTCGAATGTGGCGACAGTTTCACAGATCGCAGCCCCCCAAGGATGGCGAAGTCTAATTTGAATCAGCCGTGGGTACCCACTGTGCTGGGCCCCCCCAGCAGGCCTCGAAACTTGCGACAGTTTCACAGATCGCAGCCCCCCAGGGGTGGCGAGATCCCATGTGAATCCGCCGTGGGTGCCCACTGTGCTGGGCCCCCCGCAGCCCTCGAAAGTGGCGACAGCTTCACAGATCGCAGCCCCCCCCAAGGATGGCGAGGTCTCCTTTAAATCTGCCGTGTGTACCCACTGTGCTGCCCCCCCCCCCCCCCCCCCCCCCCCCCCCCCAGCAGGCCTCGAAAATTGCGACAGTTTCACGGATCGCAGCCCCCCCAGAGATGGCGAGGTCTAATTTGAATCCGCGCGTGGTCCTCACTGTGCTGGGCCCCCCAGCAGGCCCCGAGAATGGCTGCAGTTTCACAGATCGCAGCCCCCCAGGGATGGCGATGTCTAATTTGAATCCGCGCGTCGCCCCCACTGTGCTGGGCCCCCCAGCAGGCCTCGAAAATAACGACAATGTCACAGATCGCAATCCCCCCCCCCCCCAGGGACGGCGAGGTCTAATTTGAATCCGCGCGTCGCCCTCACTTTGCTGGGCCCCCCAGCAGGCCTCGAAAATGGCGACAGTTTCACAGATCGCAGCCCCCCAGGGATGGCGAGGTCTAATTTGAATCCGCGCGTGGCCCTCACTGTGCTGGGCCCCCCAGCAGGCCTCGAAAATTGCGACAGTTTCACAGATCGCAGCCCCCCCAGGGATGGCGAGGTCTAATTTGAATCCGCGCGTGGCCCTCACTGTGCTGGGTCCCCCAGCAGGCATCGAAAATGGCGACAGCTTCACAGATCGCATCCCCCCCCCCCCAGGGATGGCGAGGTCTAATTTGAATCCGCGCGTGGCCCTCACCGTGCTGGGCCCCTCAGCAGCCCTCGAAAATGGCGATAGTCTCACAGGTCGCAGCCCCCCCCCCAGGGATGGCGATGTCTAATTTGAATCCGCGCGTGGCCCCCACTGTGCTGGGCCCCCCAGCAGGCCTCGAACATGGCGACAATTTCACAGATCGCAGCCCCCCGCAGGCAAGACAGGAAGAGGCAGGGAGGGCGGCGGCGGCGGGCTCATCAGGTGCACGGGTGTCTGTAACTCAGCGCCAGTGGAAAACCTCACAGCGCTGCTTCAAGACCCAAGCACATCGAGTGCGCTCGAAAGCGGGCAGTGCCTAGGGAGGGGGGGGGGGGGCAAGAACGCCCCACGGTGGACTCCAGCCTCGGAGGTATCTCTGGAGCCACCGAGCGCCCCCGACAAAACTTGGATGCTACTGCAGTAGGCCGAGACGAAAATGAAACGCAAGCGAGAGTGAGAATTAATTAAGCCCAACTCTATCCCTGCGTCCTTCGGTGCGTTTCAGGATCGGGTCCCCGAGGGATTCTTCCAACTAAACGAAGGGTGCTGGCCTCTAAAGACCGACCCACAGGATTCTGAAAGGGAGGAGGGAGGCTCAGCGGCCGAGGACGAGGGGGGGTTAAAGTCGCACTCGAGGACGATGGGGGTTGGGGCTCCAAAAAGTTTCGAGGAGGGAGATCAAGCGGGGGAGGCGTCGGAGGACAAGTCAGGGGAGGAGGAGGAGGGCGAGGCTCTCTAGCAGGCCGGAGGTTACACAGGCTCAGGCCCTCGCGAGGCGGCGGAGCAAGATATGATGGCAAAGCCGCACTAGCTAGTGTGCTCAACCTCAGAGGCGCCATCGTTCGGGGTGTCGAAATCATTCTTGGAGGCGAGGTCATCCTGTGTGTCGAAATCATCCTGGGAGGCGATGTCATTCGACGCGTCGAAACCGATATTTGGGGGGCTGTGTCACCTATGTATCTACATCTCGGCGTGATCCAACAGCAATTGCATGATCCGCTCGCTGCGCGACTTGGGCGGGGCCCCGCGCTTGATCTCCGCCCCGAGCTGCTTCAGGGAGCCGAGCAGCTGCGGCGCGACGCCAGAGCTCTCTGCCGAGATGTGTATCTTCATTGTCTTCCTGTCGTGTGTGTACGATATCCTGCAATGCCTGACCGCGTCGCACATCTTCTCGTTGGTCATCGTTCCGTCGGCCTTGATGGCGTCGAGATAATCCGCGATCACCTTCGCATTGGCTGCTCCGACCCTCTCGCCTTGCTGTCGGGCCGCGCCGAGCAAGGCCAGCCACAGGTGTGGGTGAGGAACTCCGAGGGCGTCTAACTCTGGTACCTTGGCCTTCTCGCGCAGCGCCTGCGCGTTCTCCCGCCGCAGCCTGGTGGCCTCCTGGACGAAGAATTGGCTGGTGATCCTCATGACCTGGCAGATCTGGTGGTCCTTCTCGAAGTGGATCTGGTGGAACGCCGTCGCCTCCAGCGCTGCAATGCTCAGTGTGTTGCGCAGCATCATGCGAACCAGCGCTGGGAAGAACGCCTGTCTGAGCTCCATCGGGATGGCCTCCGTCTGCAACCTCGTGATATCCTGCCTCTGGAGACCGAGCGCGTTGTCGGCCTGGTCGAATACGTCGGCGAGCGCCCTGGTGATGCGATCCAACTCTGGTCCGACACGCTGCTGCTGTTGCTGCTGCTGCTGAGGGGCGCCTCCTTCCGCCAGTCGGGCCGCCTGCTGAGGTCCTAGGGCTCCTTCCCCGCGCCCGACTCGGGGGGCCTGGCCTCCTCCGCGTCGGCCTGGACGGCCTCGGCGGTCGCCGCTGCGAGGGCGGAGGGCGCGACCTCGCTCCTCGGCGCCTTGGCTCATCGCCCTCTCCGCCAAATCCATGTTCGTCGAAAACTAATGCTGGCGGCGGGGGGGCTCGAACCTCTCTGGTGTGCCTCTGAAGCTCAGCGAAAGTCTCGAAAGGCTCAATGTGTCTCGAGCCCGGCGGCATAACGTCCACGGAACAAGGCATAACCGAATCCAAATCCTGACAGAATGGACAGTGCAAATCAACAGGTTCCTAGACAGGCGGAGCATAGGGACTCATATCACACAAACATCACCCCCTACGAAGCGATTGTACAACATGCCTCCTGGCGGTAACCTGGCTCCGAAAGGTCGACATACAGTAAAGGCACTGGTTAGACAAGACCAACATGTTCGAGGGGACCCGCATCTTATGGGCAGGGTGATGACACTGGTGGGCTATCAACGCTCCCCGACTGTAGTAGACCATCCCGCACCTCCCTCCATCCTCTCCAGGAAGATCGCAGACGTGCTCTTGAAGGGTCTCCTCTGGGGGGTGATTCTGGGTCCTTCGGGATTGTGCCTGGCTGCGGAGCTCTGGGACTTTACGAAGAAGAGTAGGGTTGAAACTGCATAACTTCTTACCCACGGACGGCGCAGTGAGGATCTCAAAGAGCGAATGCGTCGCAATAAACTCGGGGCCATTGCGCAGATACTGTACAGCCCCGACATCTTGCTCAAATTGCTTCGCCCGCGGATTCGCGTTGCTGGCAATCCTGCCAGTCGGCGCGAAGGTACTGTCCTCCTCCAGGCCGTCCAGTGAACCGAACAGCACAGTGAGGACCTGCCTGCTATCAGCAGGGAAACGTACAATGCGCTGCCACTGCCGCAACCGTCGCATCAACAGCTCAGCCCTGGAGTCCGTGGTCCTGAGTGCTATCATCACCTGCGCTTCCGACATCGATCTGTATTTCGGAGCCTGGCCAGGATCCCGTGGATCAAACTCGGGTCGACGGTCGCGGAGAACAACGCGGGCGAAATTGAAGACCACGGCATCGAGCCGCTTCAGATCAAGCTTGCCAGGGAGGCAGGTCTCCAACCCCGAATAGGCAGCACTAACTATCAGGCCAGAGAACGCCATCCTCTTTAGTCGAATGGAGTTTGTCGTGTCCCCAAATCTGCCCAACCTCCTCCAAGCCGCTCTCGTCGCTTCCACCCTCCTCCTGGTCTCAGCTCCACATCCTCCAATAAGTTGCTCCATTCCTCCAAGATAAACCGATTCAGCCGAAACCACACCAGGCATGCGAACCCCATGAGAAAGCAGAGAACGAGTGGCCGAATAAGCCCCAGGACCCACCATGCATGACAGGCATAAAGACCTCTGTCAGGGTTCTGTGCAAACCCTCCCTGCCCCCGTAGTTCACGACCCAGGATAGCGTTCGAGGCGAGCACGCGAGACCTGGCCTCCAGCGGGTTCGGGCAAGTGAGTGATATCGGATATCGTCTGGTGTATGTCGTCAGCGTAACCTCTGATCGCAACGTCGTGCATCTCACCCGTCAAGGCACAGGTCATAAGGCTCGTGGCGCGAACAAGAGGGACAAGCGCCAGCAGACGCTCATCTTGAAACTGGGTCACGCCCTGGTAGAGCTGATCTCTCCACGACTCGATGGGCCCCAAGAAGCTGCGCACAAAGAGCTCACATGCATTCCCACCCCCCATCCCTGAACCATGTGTAAGCTGAAAGTATCCAACTTGCTCCCCCGCCCGTATCTCCCCCACCGCCTCTGCGCGACGCTGATGCAGCAGCGCCCTATCCTGCGGGTGAGGGATGACATCCATCACCGTCTCCTGCAACGCAGCGTGCAAAGCCGAGGGGAACGCATTCGACATGTCTTTCTTGACAAGCAAGTGTGAGGTGTCTAACTTCTTCAACCTCCAGCTGTGCACCTTGGCCACGAGTTGTGCATTCTGACGCGTGCGACGCGCTGCGCGCCCATGTGCATGCGGGGGGAGGGGGAGGGGGGGGGGTCTATGATGTCTGAGGTGCATGCCGCGAAACCACGCCTTCGCAAACGGGCAATAACAATGAATCAATATCATGGCTTTCGTATTCTTCCGCTCGTTCCCCTTCGACAGCTGACATGTCCGACTCCAGTGCCGCTGGTGGGGCGCGCGAGTCTTACTTCGGATCTGGCGAAACAATCGGCGGAGGCGCTGCGTGAAACAGGGGCACCCAACGCGCCGACGGAGCTGAGCACGCTCGAGCGCACGCTCGCTTAAGTGCTCAGCGTGCGGCCACTCCCCAGTGAAACCACGCGTAGCGTGCAACATGGGCCAATACCAGAGTTCCGCTGGTACCGAGTGATCGGGCGCATACCTGCGTCGAGCAGCACGGCGAAGCTGATCGGGTGTGCGAAACCAATCGTCACGTGCCAACGAAGCTGGCGCGCCCGCGTAGTAGTCGAGCCCCTCGTCCTCCAGCCTCTGTAGCTCCTCTGCAGCAGCCTCTGCGGGAGCTCGAAGCACCTTGGCACTGAAGCCGCCCTCTCTCGCCGACGCCACCACGGTGTGCTCCCACTCCTGCAGGCTCGGCAGGTGGCAGTCGGGAACGTTGAAGCTCCGCTGTCTGGAACCTCGACATCTGGAACCAACGGCATAGATAGTGCGCCACAGGTTCGTGGTGTCTGCGCGTGCGTGTTGTAGGCAAGCCCCCTGCGTGAGCTCCTCGATCCTCTCCAAGTCGAGCCGCTTCTTGAGCGCCTTGAGGTCCTCCTCGATCTGTCGAAGCTCGAGTCGGTCGTCCTCGGCGTAGCAGGTTTTGCGGGCATGCTTCCTATTGGCCAGGGCCGCTTCCCTCTGCTGAAGGAGATGCGTGAGTGGTGAGTCTGCCCTCTGTTGAAGCGTCGCCTCTGGGGGAGCAGCCGAGCGGATGTCCTGGACCAAAGATTCCCAAGCCGTGGACGGATCCAGTCTAGCAGCGTCCCGTTCCCAAGTGCCTCTGGAATTCTCACAAAGTCGCTCAAGCTCTCCCAAGATCTCAGCGCCGTCTCCTCTACTCAGCTGCAAAGCACGCGAGAGATAGTCCCGATCCCAACGTGCTGCCGCGGGCGCCGATGGTGGGGCCTGCAGCTGATAGTGAGCCTGCCAAAGAACTGGGGCGTGGTCACGGGGGCGCCAATCAGGTATGACCTGAAGCTCCTTCATGGCCTTGCGAAGGGTTCTGCAGTTCAGAGTAGCCGCAACTGCATCCGCTGGAATCAGAATATGATCTGGGGCGCTGGAATGTTCGGTACCAAGATACGTGGGTCCAACAGGGAAGAATGATGTCACCACTGCCATATCCTCCATCTCAGGAATACGCCACAATTCAATGGAGGTTTCGTTCTCTATGGAGTTCGCCCAGGGCCCTACATGTCTGTTGTCGTTGGTAGGCGTCGGCAGTCCTTGCCCAACTCTGCGTAACCCAAACTGACAGTTGCCATCTAGGGCGACCACAACCAGCGATCTCCTCTTGGCCTCCTGTATTGACTTGTGTAGCCACGATGCGATATGTCGGCAAGTCTGCCGCCAATGATATGCTTTCATGTTGTTCGCGGGCGGGAAAAAAACTGCGATAATCGTGATGTCGAAGGTGCCTGAACGAACTCTGAGTAAGCCGCCTCTTCCTGCAATATTCTGCGGCGGGTATCTTATATCAACCACATGCGTGCGACGAGGGAGGGAGGAAGAGGAAGGAAGGAGTGGAGACCACACTGCTCTATTCAAAACGAATACCCAACCAAGGAGGGTTGGGAATTATCCCTGTCGCACCGAGGCAAGAAAAGGCGGGCCGGGCGTTTCGCCTGAGACTTCCTCACCACGTATGACCCTGAAGCTTAAAATCATGCACCAGCGTCACAGATGGAGGGTGGGTTGTTTTCAGAATGTGGTTCTCGCCAGAGCGCCGCGCACATTTGTTCTAGACCAATACAAGAATTGCACTGGTTGAGGGCGAGTGGTTTTCAATATATGTCTATCGCCTTAACGCAACGCACATTCTCTTTCAAACTGTGCACGAGCTTCACGCATTGAGGGCGAATCGTTTCAAAAATGTAGCGTTCGCCGTAGCGCCGCGCAGATTCGTTTAGAAACTGCAAGAGTTTCACGGGTTGAGGGCGGCTCCATTTCAAAATGAGGCCCTCGTTTTAGCGCCGTGTACATTCTTTAAAAAGTTGCAAGAGCTTCACGGATTAAGGCCGGCTCCTGTTCAAAATGTGGCTCTCGCCTGAGCGCCGCGCACATTCGTTTATGAACTGCACAGGAGTTTGACGGATTCCCCTGGACAGCGTACCAGGAATGGCGTTTTGGAAGGATTCGGGATTATGCGGGTGCAGCAGTTACGTTGGTTCGATGTGCTGAAGTACCAGGAACGGCGTTCTGGCACGATTTAGGATCGTCAAAACGCAGAAATCACGTTGATCCGTAGCGTTGGAATCACGAGAAAAATGTTGATGTATGCTTCGAGGTCTTCGAAAGGTTGTCTTCAAACGACGAAGCTCCAACAATAGAAATGAACCGTTGCAGGGGCCTATGAAGAGGAAGCTTGGAGGGAGGGTGTATTCCAACATCGTCGATGCCGCTTGGGTTTACACTGGTCATCCTCCTCCTCTTCCTCCTCCTGCTCCCGCTCCTCCTCCTCCTCTTCCTCCTCCTCATCCTCCTCCACCTCTTCCTCCTGCTCCTCCTGGTCCTGCTCCTGCTCCTGCTCCTCCTGCTCCTGCTCCTGGTCATTGCTCCTGCTCCTGCTCATGAACCTACTCCTGCTAGTGGTCCTGCTCCTCCTCCTCCTCCTCCTCCTCCTCCTCCTTCTCTTCCTCCTCTTCCTCCTCCTCCTCCTTCCCGCCCTCTCCTGCCAAAACCTCCCCTTTCCTCCCTCCCTCTCTCCTCCTCTCCCGCCGAAGCAACTGCGCCTCCAAGGCGACGCCGCGCCACGAGGCGCCATCCGCACAGCAGGCGGGCGGGCGGCCGCGCGGGGCAGCACTCAGGCGGCCTTGCCCACGGCGTCGACCCAGGTGGCCGGGCCGCCGTCGACTTGGACCCGCCACCTGAGCGGGACTGGATGCGCGGATGGCGGAGGAGGGGGCGCGGAGGCATCCCAGGTGGGATCGGAGAATCGCGCCGCATCGTCGATGCCATCATCCATGCCTCGCCGTTGCGTCGGCGACGTCGGCGATGCAGCGGCGCCGTCGGCGCGGAGAACATCTGGCCCCACATGGAGACGCATCGGCGCGGTCTGTCCTCCGACCTCGTCTGTTCGGCTTCCACTCGGGCGACGATCAAAAATGGGTCTTACGCGGTCGCGCGTAGGAGGGTTGCAAGCGCGGCACGCCACACTGAAGACGAGGTCGCTTACGCGCGAGCTTACGCGGGACTCTTACGCGCCAATGTCGGTGAAGAGTATCCTTTGTTCTGCTTCGTTGTTCACCTCGACGGCCGCTTGTGTCGATGATCCTCAGAACGCGTGCTAGCGCCAACGACTGCTCCTCCACTGAGCCAGCACACGTCCTGAGGACCATCGAACGTCATCAAGGGGAAACGATTGCGTAAACATAAACTATCGGAACTCCGTGCGGAATTCTTGGATCGGCGCTGCCCTCCCCCGTGGCTGCGCTTCTGGCGCCGCCCCTGGTGCGCTCCACGTGCCAGGAAGGAAGATTCGCCACCGATCCGAGAAACCCGAGCGGACATCTGAAAGCATGAGTCTATGCAGATGTTGTTCTTCTTCGTCGGATGCCCTTTCTGGGGACCTTCCTGGAGACACTCGGTCCAATCTTGCGTCGAAGCTGCGTCTTACCAGGGGCCTGCCTGCTACAGTTTTGCCGCTGGATTGTTATTATGGTTGGCGTATGCCCCCCGCCCCGATTGTCGCGAAATCCTCACAACATTGATGCGCGTCCGTGGCCTGCTTGTCGCATCGCTTGCCGCATGCGTGTCGTTTTCTCTCCCCGACATCATACAGAATTGCACTTGTTCGGTTCGGCACCGCGTGGTTTGTCGGAGCCTTTGCCGCACCGCTTGATGCAGCCGCTGTGCAGGTTCACAGCGACTGCCGCACGGGGAGGGATTTTAAGCAAAACGCTAATGTTTCTTTGTTTCCAGCGCACGTCAAAACATCTGTCTTTGCCGTTCCTTTGCCGCCGCCGCCGCCGGCGCTAAATCATCAACGTGTTGCTTAAATGCTGGGTGCCGCCAACGTTCAAGATTCTGTACTGTGTTGTTGTATGATCGCCTCGATCACTCCCGCGCACCCCCGAGCGACGATCACGCAAAACAATGTTGTGGCACGCTGTCTCGGGACACCGAGGGGCGACCCCATGCGGCAACAACGAAAACTATCGAATGGCGAATCTGCAACAGTCAAATTAGCCTCATGCCTACAGCAGGCACGCCCTGGGCAAGCTACAATAATGCTGCTGCCGCGGCGGATGCGCGCCGCTGCGCAACTGAATAATAACGCGAGTGCAAGTGGAAAGGATGGATGGGAGGAGTTCGACTTCAGATATGGAAATCCGCACCTAGCTTGCCCCTTGCAGTCTGTCCCCGTGTCGAATTCGGGCCAATCGTAAAGCAGGCGGGGCCTACGGGGGCAGGAAGAGCAGGCGGAGCAGGAGGGGGAGGATGAGGTGGCGGTGGCGGAGGTGGTGGCGGATGGGGGATACGGATGGGGATGAATGTGATGATGACGTTGATGATGATGATGATGATGATGATGATGATGATGATGATGATGATGATGATGATGATGATGATGATGATGATGATGATGATGATGACGTTGATGATGATGATGATGATGATGATGATGATGATGATGATGATGATGACGATGATGATGATGATGATGATGATGATGATGATGATGATGATGATGATGATGCTGATGCTGATGCCGATGCTGATGCTGATGCTGATGCTGATGCTGCTGATGATGATGATGACGAAACAGAGAACAATGGGAATGATGAGGACGATGGGGAGAACGGGGAGGAGAGGAACGATGGGGGGAGGAGGACAGCGAGGATGTGGAGGAGGAGGATGCGGAGGAACAGGAGGAATAGGGTGACAGGGAGACGCCTGAAAGAGGACCGCTTACTTCTCAAAAGGGGCTCGGTCGTTCCTTAGGTATGCATGCGTTCCGCTACGTTTTGGGCGGCGATCCACCCAGAATTCCTTCAGATTTTGGACGCGCGGGGTCGTTTGCCGATCAGGGCGGCTGGTCTCAGGAACGGGGCTCCAGGAGGGGTTCGGTCCCTTGGCCTTGCCCGACATAGTGCGACGGTGGTCGCGTAAAAGCCCGGCGCCTCTCTCGGGCACTCCCGTTCCTTGCAGGACGCGCGCTGGAGCTTTCGCCCTTGTCCGCGTACCAAGATTGGGGCAGTACGGTCCAGTACCTAGCAGGAGCACCTCCCGTTCCTCAGGCCGCACGGTTCGGAGCTCACGGTGGCTTCCTCCCCGAGGGACCCTCTCGAAAAAACAACGTATGGCTTATGGATGTGGTCGCGATCCTTTGTGCAGACAGGACTCCGTCTCCTCCTCATCCTCCTCCTCCCCCTCCCCCTCCTCCTCCTCCTCCTCCTCCTCCTCATCATCCTCATCCTCATCCTCATCCTCATCCTCTTCTCCTCCTCCTGCTCATCCTCCTTCTCCTCCTCCTCCTCCTCCTCCTCCTCCTCCTCGTCTTCGTCCTCCTCCTCCTTGTCCTCCTCCTCCTCCTCCTCCTCTTCCTCCTCCTCCTCCTCCTCCGCGTCCTCCTGCTCCTCCTCCTGCGCCTCCGCCTCCTCCTCCGCCTCCGCCTCCCGTTCCCCCTCCTCCGCCTCCGCCGCCGCCTGCGCCTCCTCCTCCTCTTCCTCCTCCCCCTCTTCCTTCTACCTCCTCCTCCTCCTCCTCCTCCTCCTCTTCCTCCTCCTCCTCCTCCTCCTCCTCCTCCTCCTCCTCCTCCTCCTCCTCATCGTCCTCCTCTTCCTCCTCCTCCTCCTCCTCCTCACAAACATCGAACCCTGCTACCGCCAGTTTCCCGCGCGGGCTGGACGAGCTGATTGTGGTGGACTTTGATGGCATGGTAGATGCCATCGTGGGCCGCGCGGAGGACTCACTGCTGCGGCTCGCGGCGTTTCGGAGAGAGCCTGGCGCAGCTGGATTCAGGCGGCTTTCGATGGGGGAGCGAAGGCGGCCCATGCTGCATCCAAGGTCAGGGCGCAGCAAGAGCTCGTTGCCCCTGAGGCCGACGCCCAGCCATACATCCTCGAGGACCGCACCATGGACGAGCGGAAGCGGATCTGGGCGACCCATGGGCTGGAAGAGCTGCCTCTACCCACGGATGCACCTGCTTGGGAGGAGCTGCCTAGCCTGACGGTCCATGACCTACGGCAGGCCATCCGATCGTTCTCTCTCGTCACTGCCTCGGGGCCCACCCGTATTCCACCGAAGGCGCTCGAGCACTTATCAGATGAGGCTCTCAGGAGGTCGGCCCAGATGTTCGAGGTGTTTGAGCAGAACTTACGGTTTCCCCCAGACCGCCTGTATAGTGAGATGGTCCGTCTCCCGAAGCCAGATGGTGGCCACAGGCTGATTGTGCTTAGCCACGCTCTCATACGAATTTGGGCGAAAGCACGCCGATGGCTGTCGGCAGAGTGGCAACGACTGCATAATTGCGACAAGACGTGGGGTACTCGAGGCAGCCACACATCCACGGCCTCGGCTTCCGCTCACAATCTGGAGCAAGAGGTGGGAAGCCTCGTCGGCGACCACACTTGTACCATCCTCCCAGACATGGTGAAATGCTTTGACACGGTGAGTCCCCATGCGCTCATGCGGGAGGCACGGGAGCTGGGTTACCCGATACGCCTGCTCTGGATGTTGCTGTAGCTCTACCAGCAGCCACGGCGCATCAAGGCGTACGGCAGCCTCTCGAGCTCCTTCGTCGCCTTTCAAAGGGTGCTGGCGGGGTGAACACACGCCACCTACCTCATCTACCTGCTGACGTATGGTGTCCTCCAGCGGGCCAGCAGGGTTGCGCCGACCATCAAGCCACGTTCGCTGGTGGACGATATCGGCCTGCAGATGGTCTCCCCCGACCTCAGTGATATCAAGCTGCTGCTGCGCACTGCGATAGTGCTCACTGCAGAGGCCAGGGACCTCGGGCTTACTCTCCAACCTGCTAAGTCCGCGGTGGTGGCTGGGTCAGCGCACGTCCTCCTCCTCCTCCTCCTCCTCCTCCTCCTCCTCCGCTCCCCCACCCCCCGGCGAGCGCGCGCGGCCTGGTGTCTTTGCCCTCGCCCGTGACCTTCAGCACGGTGGCCCTCTTCCCCGCGTGCGGGCCCGACGCGACCTGCTGCGCGCGGCGGTAACCGCCGAGGCAAGCCATGCCTGGCAGAGAGCGCACCCGAGACATCCTCCATAGCCGCCAGATCTCAGAGATCCTCGATTTACCCCCACCAGACTCTATCCTCGCCCTCGCTTCGCCTCAGAGATGTGAGAAAAGCGGCCGGCTTGAAAAAAACTCCTCGGAGATCTCGGGCCCGAGCACGGTGGCCCTCTTCCCCGCGTGGGCCTGACGCGACGTGCCGTGCGCGGCGGTGGCCGCGGATGCAGGCCAGGCCGGGCAGAGAGCGCGGCGACACGCAGGAGGCGAGGCAGCTGCCGTCAGGGCCCCAGATCTCCGCGGGGCTGTTCTTTTGTCCACCCACCCGGGCGCTTCTCCTTGACTTCTAAGACGGAGCGAGGACGAGGATGGAGTCTGGTGGAGATAAATGGAGAATCTCTGAGGTCAGGCGGCTCTGGGGGATGTCTCGGGCGCCGCGGCTTCCTCAAAGCGTCCCGGAATGCTCTGGGAGCGTTCCGTCACGCTCTGGAACGGAGTTATCCTCGTCCTAGCCCCGTCCGAATTTGGCCTTCGGGGCCAGCTGCGGGCCCCAGTGCCATCAAAAACGAATCCAGAATGAAAAACTGCCGATGGGGAAGGGGTCGTCGGCAGTTCTAGGGCCCCTGGCAGGAAGCTGGCCAGTGCGCGGCGCCACGGAGGAGGTAAAGCAGCTACAGGCCTCCCAGACGGGGCAGATGGGGTAGGAGGATCGAGCCGCATCGCCGACGCATCGCCGATGCATCGCCGATGTATCGATGCGGCTCGATGTGGAGCCCGATGAACTCCACGCCGACGTCGCCGATACATCGCCGACGTCAACGGTGTATCGGCGAAGCGGCGCGATTCTCCGGCCCGATCTACTCGGACCCAACTGAGCGACGAACAGAAGCGGGTCCTACGCGAGATTACATAGCGACCCTACGCCGCGGCTTACGCGGGCTGCCAGCGCGGCACGCCTCATTGGAAGAGATGGCGCTTACGCGCGACCTTACGCAGGCAGCAAACGCGCGAACGTCGGCGCAGTCGACCCCGTCCTCCTGCGTCGCTCATCTGGGAGGTCTGAAGCAACTGCTGTGTCGGGGCAGTTGCCGTCGGGACCCTAGACACCCCAACGTCTTCGAACCAGAAAACAAGACGTCTGCGTTCTAGAAGAATCGAGCCACTGGGGCCCCTGCTGGGCACCGAGGCCTTCGGATAACGGCTCGGAACGAGAAGCCGGCCTTGGCTTGCGTGTGTTGTCCCAGGCTTACTTGAGGAATATATCCCCAGGGGGGTGTCGAGCGCGCAGCTCCGCGTGTCTGTCCTGCTGGGGTCAAGGACGCCTCCCTGTGGACGACCGCCCCGCCCACTCTTGCGAGGCCTGCCTCATAGGGCCTGAAAGTTATCTGTGAGCTGCTTGGCCAGAGTAGGCTCGAGCATCGTAAGCCTTGGTTGGGGAGGGGTCGGCGCTTCTCTGAAGAACCAGTCCCGAGAAGTTCCAAAACATCGTGCGTGCGTGTGTGATGGGCCTGTTTTCCACCACCACCTCCACCATAAGTTGGAGGGGGGGAGGCGGTGGAGGATAAGGAGGAAGACGAGGACCCCTTTCCCCTACTACTTATGGTGGTGGTGGTGGAAAACAGGCCCACCAGTGTGGACCCCCCTCGCCCACGCATCCTCCTGGGAGCCTTGCCGACCTGGCCGTCGAGCGAGGCCCCGAGCAGAGACCACGACCACTCGGGTCAGTGCGGGGGGTGCTGAAGGGACAAGGGGATGTGATGCGATGCGATGCGACCACCGTTGCGGACAACGTCTGGGCCTAGAGCAGACCAGGTGGGTGAGGCCATGGCCTCTAGGATCTGAGGTGTCTGGATACATGCAATGCGAGACATATGAAAAGTTAGGAGGAGAGGGGGAGGAGGAGGAAAAGAAAGTTCTTGATGTCGGTGTCGGCGAAGATTGGGCGAGACGTCTCGACGATCACTAAGATTTTATGCCATTCGTCTGAGTCCCGGGTGCTGGTCGACGTGAGGTCGGCGAAATGGTGTTCGAGCGCTGTCCATGCTTCGGTGCCTTGGGTTGTTTGCGTCCATGTGATGTCGTTTGGTTGTCCTTTCGAATGGGCTTGCGTGGGCGGTCGGTGGAGGTCTGGTCTGCGTTGACGTAAGTAAGTGGTGACTTCGCCGTCCAACGCTTGTTTTGGCAACCGTGCTGCCTGTGTCCCCGCTGGCGGGGGTTGAGGACTGGATGCCAGCGCAGCACTCGCCATGTCCACCTCGTCCGGTCGTGGTTTGCGGCTCGCGAAGCGCCATACTTTACGTTTGCGCAGCGTCTCCCAATGTTCAATATGGTAGAGCTTCATGGAGTGCTCTGCGCGCCGTGTCGCTCGCTGGATGTAGTCGACCCATGGTTGTCTTCGCCGTCTTCGCTGTGCTTGTCAGGCGTGTCAGGTGCATCACACTCTGATGGGTTGCTGTCTGCATCGTCGCTAGTGCTGTTGGTTCGGTATTCGTGGTCTTGTGCTTCGTCGTTCGCGCCGTCGAGATTAGGTCCTTGGCCGCTGTGAGGGCCGGTTTCTTTCGTTGTGCGGCTCCGTGGCGTTCTGATGATGATGCGAAGCATGCGTCGTTGTGTACGTCGTAGATGCTGCCGTAGAGGCTCCGTGAGGGTCCATGTCTCTGCTCCGTATAACGCCGTTGGAGCTACATTATGTTAAATGCAGCTCGCGTGCGGCGGTGGATGTCCGTTTCCATCGGTTCGTGGAAGCTGATCAAGTGGCCGAGGTATTTGACACTGCCCTCGTATGGAACGATTTCTAGAGCCACGTCTTGGAAACGTGCTGTGCGTGAGCTCGCCCTTCTGGTCCTGGGTGTAGTTCGAGCCCGTGTAGCCTCGTCGCGCGCACAATGTCGTCAAGCATCGCTGTCAGACGCGGGAGAGTTGGCTGGTCAGGAGCTCGTCGTCGGCGAAGCGTAGGTTGGTCAGCGTGGTGGCACTCGCAAATTCAACTCCCTTCCGATTTTGCTGCCGTTCGGAAACCAGCGGTCCAAGGATGCATTGTAGAAGAGAGTTGAAGAGTAGGGAGCTGAGTGGGTCTCCCTGCTTCGCGCCCCGCAGGAGGGTCAAGGATATGCTGCTGACGTCTGTCCTCACCGTGGTTGTCTGTCCCTCATAAAGCTGCTTGAATAGTGCAACGTATCCCGGTTGGACCCCTCGTGCCTTCAGTGCTGCCCATATGCTCTTGTGCTCAACTGAATCGAAAGCTTTCTTCAAGTCAAGTGCTGCGACCCACAGGTTTGGGCCACATTCGTTTGCTCTTTCGAGCAAGAAATGGAAGGCAAAGAGGTGGTCCGGGGTCGAGTGGCCTGGTCTGAAGCCTGCCTGCTCGGCAGTCTGGTGCGAGTCAAGCGTCGGTTGCAGCATGTTGTACAGTAGTCAGCTGATGAGCTTGTACAACAATGGTATCGTGCAATGGGGCGGTAGGTTTGTGGAAGCGTGAGATCTCCACTGATTGGTATGACTATAATGACTAGAACCACGCGCGCGCTACGCGCGCGCTTAGGTTCTAGCTTCGCCCGGGGCAGCGGCCAAACAACGGACGAGGAGGTTGAAGGCTGAATGCACTTCGGTTATTCGTCGAGTTTCGCGGTCGTGGTTCGAGAAGCTTTTGGGCGCTCCTCACCCCCAGGCGGCCCGAGGCGGCCAAAAACGACACCTCTTCCTCGTCCTCCTCTTCCCCCCTGCTCTTCCTCCTCTCCTCCTACTCTTCCTCCTCCCCCCATCGTCCCCTCCTTTCCCCCCTTCTTCCTCCTCCACCCCCTTCCTCCCCTCCTCCTCCTTTCCCTCCTCCTCATCCTTCTCCTCTTCCTCCTCCTCCGCCTCCTCCTCGTTCTCCTCCCACTGTCCCTCCTCCTCCTCCTCCTCCTCCTCCTCCTCTTCCTCCTCCCCGTCCTCTTCCACACCTCCTCCTCCCCCTCCTCCCCCCCCATCCTCCTCCTCCTCCTCCTCCTCCTCCTCCTCCTCCTTCATCATCATCATCATCATCATCATCATCATCTCATCATCATCACATCACATCATCACCATCACCATCACCATCACCATCTTCATCAAGTTCCTCCCCCCCTCCTCCTCCTCCTCCTCCTCCTCCTCTCCCTCCTCTCCCTCCTCCTTCCCTCCTCCTCCTCTTCCTCCTCCTCCTCCGCCTCCTCCTCGTCGTCCTCCTCCTCCTCCTCTCACCCCATCCTTCTCCTGTTCCTTCTCCCCCTCCTGTTCAGACTGCATGGCTCGCCAAACGGCAGTGCGACGCCGCGCAAGCATTGGGCCACGTCGGATAGAGGGAACGCTCGGCGGAAGCCTCCCTCTTGCTCTTCCTCCTCCTTCTCTCCTCTTCCTCCACATCCTCCTCCCCTCCTCCTGCTCCTCCCCCATCCGCTCCCTCCTCCTCCTCCTCCCCCTCGTCCTTCTCCTCCTCCTCCTCCTCCTCCCCTCCTTCTACTTCCTCCCCTCCCCTCCTCCTCCTCCTCCTCCTCCTCCTCGTATTTTCTCCTCCTCCTCCCTCTCCCCATCATCCATCATCATCAGCATCATCATCATCATCATCCCTCTCCTCCTCCTCCCCCCCGCCCCCCTTCTCCCCCCCCATCCCCCCCCCCCCCGTCCTCCTCTTCCTCCTCCTCCTCCTCGTCCATCTCCTCTTCCCCCTCTCCTCTTCCTCCTCTTCCACCACCGCATCCGCGCGGAAGAAATCCAACAACATGTCGCGGAAATCAACGAGCTGTGTCCCTCCGGGTTTTTGCGAGCGTCCTTTTAGGACTTGTCGGGGCCGTCTTAGGGCCCCCTTGGGCGTCCTGGGAACCCCGAAATCATGTTCCGATAGAGGCTTCGGGGAACATGATTCCGGACGCTGCGGAAGAGGCCCCTCGATAATCTCTATAGGCAGCTCTGCTTGCCCCCGTTGTGGCTCTGTTGGGTGCCTTTTGGGGCTCTCTTGGGCTGGCTTGTAGCTATCATGGGTCATCTTGGGGCTCCTCGGGGTGGCGCTGTGAAGACGTCGTCACCGTCGCCGTTCGCCGATCGGCGGCGTCAACTGTTGTCATCGTCGTCCATCGTCGTCGTCGTCGTCGGTCGTCGCCGTCGACGACCGTCGTCGTCATCGTCAATCACCGTCGCCGATCACCGTCGCCGATCGTCGATCGGCCCCGAGCCCTCCCGCCCACTCATCCTCCTCTCCTCCTCCCCCTCCTCCTCCTCCTCCTCCTCCTCCTCCTCCTCCTCCTCCTAATCTGCCTCCTCTTCCTCTTCCTCCTCCTCCTCCTGAAATCATGTTCCCGGAGACGCTTCAGGGGACAGGATTTCGAACGATGCAGAAAAGACTGGGTCCAGGGTGGCTCTGCGCACGCGGACAGCGTCGCCGCCGTCGGCGTGGCCGTCGTCGTCGTCGCCGTCGTTCGTCGATCGGCGACGTCGACTGTTGTCATCGTCTTCTATCGTCGTCGTCGTCGGTCGTCGACCGTCGTCGTCGTCGTCGTCGTCGTCGTCGTCAATAACCGTCGCCGGTCGTCGTCGCCGATCGTCGATCGCCCTCGAGCCTCCTCCTCTCTCCCCCCCTCCTCCCCTCCACTCCTCCTCCCCGCCTCCTCCTCCTTCTCCTCTTCCTTCTCCTCCTCCTCCTCCTTCGCCCTCTCCGTCTCCTCCGCGCGGAAGAAATCCAACAACATCTTGCGCAAATCAACGAACTATGGCCCTCCGGGCCTTTTTGAACGTCAATTTAGGGCCTTTTGGGGCCGTCTTAGGGCCCTCTTCGGCGTCCTGGGAACCAGGAAATCATGTTCCCGGAGAGGCTTCTGGGAATATGATTTCGAACGAGGCCCTCTTGGGCCTCCCTGAGGCCGTGTTGGGAGCCTCCTGGGCCAATTTTGGGGCCTCTTGGGCCGTCTTGGGGGTTCCGTGAGCCTCACAGGACGACCCTTTTGGGCCGTCTTGGGCCCTCTTGGGTCTCTCTTGGGCTGTCTTGGGGCTCGGGGGCGTCTGGGGCGCTGTGAGGACCAAGCAAGCAAGTATGCTGACAACGTACGCTGTACAACGGGAGTGGGCCGATTTTTGCCTCTTGAAGGCCCTCTTCGGCCAGCTTCAAACAATCTCGGGCCCTCTTGAGGCGCTCTTGGACGTCTTGGGGCCCTCTTGGGCCTCGCTGAGGCTGTCGGACAGCGTCGCCGCCGTTGGCGTGGCCGTCGTCGTCGTCGCCGTCGATCATCGATCGGCGGCGTCGACTGTTGTCATCGTCGTCGATCGTCATCGGTCGTCGTCGTGGTCGTCGTCGTCGTCGTCGTCGTCGTGAATCACCGTCGCTGGTCGTCGTCTCCGATCGTCGATCGCCCTCGAGCCTCCTCCTCCTCTCTCCCCCCCCCCTCCCCTCCATCCCTCCTCCCCGCCTCCTCCTCCTTTTCCTTTTCCTCTTCCTCCTCCCCCTCCTCCTCCTCCTCCTCCCCCTTCGCCCTCTCCGTCTCCTCCGCGTGGAAGAAATCCAACAACATTTCGCGAATATCTGCGAACTGTGGCACTCTGGGAATTTTTGAATGTCATTTTAGGCCCTTTGGGGGCCGTCCTGGGGCCCTCTTGGGCGTCGTAGAAACCCGGAAATCATGCTCCCGGAGAAAATTCTGGGAACATGACTTCGAACAAGGCCCTCTTGGGCCTCCCTGAGGCCGTCTTGGGGGCCTCCTGGGCCGGCTTTGGGGCCTTTTGGGCCGTCTTGGGCTGTTGTCTTGGGGCTACTCGGGGGCCACTCTGAGGACGAAGCAAGCGAGTATGCTGAAATTGTACGTTTTACACGAGGAATAGGTAAAGTTTTGCCTCTTGAAGGCCCTCTTGGGGCCCTCTTCGGCCATCTTCAAGCCATCTCGGGCCCTCTTAGGGCGCTCTTGGACGTCTTGGGGCCCTCTGGGGCCTCGATGAGGCTGTCTTGTGTGCCTCTTGGGCTGTCACGCGGGCAGCGTCGCCGCCGTCGGCGTGGCCGTCGTCGTCGCC